>JAAGKR010001060.1:97500-108743 GCA_011419295.1 Clarias macrocephalus
ACCCTTCGGAAGAGTTTGTAGAAAAAGTTAATGAAAGCTTAATGCTAAATCAGTGTATGTAATCAGTGATCCTATGATTTCAGGTCGAAGCCCACGTGCATGTCTGTCTGTCTTTCTGTACGGCAGAACTCTGCATAACTTATTAATACAAAAAAATAATTTCTAAGGATGAGTATCTTACTCATTGTTTACGCCAAGTTGTATTTCTTTCATTAAAATTCACTGTTATTTCAGCGGTAAAAATATGAACTAATACCTGTAAAAAAAATCCCAGTAATACCTGTTTAGCTTTTCTATTTATTATCTATTGATGCAGGTGTTTGTTTACATTGAGCAAATAGCATATTAAAAGCTTTTTAAAAAAGGTAGAATTTTAAATTTGCTACATAACTGTTCATAACATCACTTAACATTTAGATTTTTATTCATAGTGCAAATGAATGCAAAAATAGTGCAAAAGTACTGACAAAGTTTCATGAAATTCTGTCCAGCGGTCATTTTAAGACGTGCCACAGTTGGACGCATGCACAGTACGCTGTCTAAACTTGCGGTTCATAATCTGGCCTAACTTCAGACCTTCAACTTTTTGATTTCATTTATGGTGCAGGTTTAACTTCAGGCAAATATCAAAGTATGGTTTTAAACTTCCATACATTGATCCGTTTATTAATCTTTGAAGATTCAGTTTTCATCGTCTACTTTGCTTTCTGTTGGAGGAAGCCATGTTGCGTCACGCTTTCTTTTGTGTTTTGTGATGATTGTGGCGGCTTATAGGTGCTTTACATTCTTTTCTGTGTCTTCCACATACTCTGTCTTTACACAGTAAACTATCGCGTAGACTGGTTCTGTTGAGTGATGCATGTACGCACCCCTACCTCGAGAGGAAAAATCGCTATATTTGTCCAAAAAAGTGCTAGATGCTGTGACGGCACAAAATGGCTCATAACATTCCTTCTACGCAACATTTTGATTTCATTAATGGCACAGATTTAACTTCAGGCAAATACCAAAGGACTGGCAAAGTTCCATAAAATGCTATCCAGGCAGTTTGAAGTGACGCTGTGACAAAATCAGCTGGACAGACATACAGACATACAGACAGATTTTTTTCTGAGACTCGTTTCCTACTATGTATGAAACATAAAGATTTCAATAATAGAGCGAGTTCTGACCAATGTACATACAAAACCTTTCTTACTTTTATTTATATAGATAGGTAGATGATTAAAACGTCACATTTTCACTTTTCTGAGAATACTGGTTACTTTCAATCTTAATTAGTGACTACGTTCTATATCAAGGTATATAAAAGTATTTTAGTATAGTTTATACATAAATTAGCCTGTATCACTTGCCTGAGTGAACCACCCTAAAGAGGAAACAGCGCCTGTGGTTGTTCTGAAAGGGGAGATGAGTAGCGGTAACGTAGCCATCACTGAAAACCAAGTTTAACCGCACTGTATGATGCAAAACTGCTGATATGATTACATTTGTTCCTATAAATGATGTGCTGCTGTTTTAGACATTTAAAGTGCAATCTGAGTTTCATATACTGTTCCAGCACACTAGCTAGCATTGCTAAGTGGCTAAGATTCAATATAAATAAATGAGGGCATGTTAGCTTAAGCAGCCCAGTGGGGGAGTTTAATGAGGTCATAGAGTTTAGCGTGTGTTATAGTACATCATGTCAATCATCAGATATACGCATATTCTGTACATCGATAATAATACAAAGCATTACTAATTCCCCAAGCGCTGGATCTTTTGTCAACCATCTTGATTTTGTGCCATAATTCCAGTTCGACAGGTTTAACTGTAGTATTCAAATTATCATAAATTTTTATATTTAATATGATTAAATATTTAATAATATAACATTTTCTGTTGATTTATTTATTTGTTTGTGTGCTTGTTTATTCGTCAAATTTGTCTTATGTATTAAATACTTATTTTACAGGTGACGAAATGAAGGCAAAAATATATCAACATTTAGTGGTGTAAAGTAAGGTGCTCGGTATGGGTGCACAATTTAATTAAAAAAAAATTAAAAAGCGGTTATTTTGATATATTGTGCCTGCGATTTAAACTGATTACTATGAAGGGCATACGTGTTTTTATCCAGATTTCCATATATATATATGACAATACTGTTCTTGTACTGAATACTGTACTGTTCAATACTATTCCCTAATCCAGAAAGGCTGACCTCCATGTCTTAAAATACCAACTGCCTGTTGTTGTTGTTGTTGTTGTTGATACATAACTACCTAATTCCATATGTGTTATTTCATAATTTTGAAGCCCTCTGTATTGTTGCGGAATGTAGAAAATAAATCACTAAACAAAAACAAAGAAACCTGCAAGTAATCCAAAACTTTTGAGCAGTAGTGTGTGTGTGTGTGTGTGTGTGTGTGTGTGTGTGTGTGTGTGTGTGTGTGTGTGTGAGTGTGTGTGTGTGTGTGTGTGTCTATGAAGTCTTAGGCATCATATTATCTTTAGAACTAATTTTGTTATGTTTATTATGTCTTCATTATTATATAAGGGAATAAATCAATAACAGGATAATATTTGCAATTCTGTAAAGAAAGTAACATATTACATTACAGACCAGTTTTTCAGATAGAAACAAAAAACATAAATGGGTTTTTCATGGACGTAGAAAGGAGCAAGTGTGACAAAGTGACCAGAAGAACTCTGGCATGTTCTCCAGCACACTCAGTAAAACCTCCCAGCTGTTTTACTTACAGTGCTGTGCAAACATCTTGGGCACATGCAAAAAAAATAAATAAATAAAGATACATTCGAAACCATTTTTATCTAAAAGAAACATCTATAAAGAGCATTAAAGAGTAGTAAAATATACACAGTTCATATTTGGTGTGACTCTTTGGTGAAACTCTCAAAAATAATCAGCAGTGTTAGTTACAGATTCATGCAGCTGTATAAGTAAAACAGCTGAGAGTTTTTACAGACCGTACTAGAAAATATACCTTCTTCTTCTGGTAAGTCACACTTGCCCCTTTCTATTTTCATGCAAAACCCAGCAGCCTACATTAGGTTTTTTGTTTCAGTCTGAAAACCGGTCTGTAATACAATATGCTGCTTTCTTTACAGGTTTTGTACATAATAATGCAGACATGATCAAAATGTATAACAAAATTTGTACTGAATTTTTTTGTATTGAAATAAGATATAGATAAGACTAACGCACAGTACACACACCCACACACACATATGTGTATATACAAGGTCTGCCCGGAAAGCATCCAGCCACGTAATGACTGGATTACATGTAATAAACTCCTAATTACGCTTCTAGTTCTCGCACCATCAGTCGCTGATCGTTGTTGATTGCCGCTCGTACACATTCAACATTCTCAGGTGTTCCCCTTGTTGCAGGCGTTCCACAATGAGGATCACGTTCAATAGAGTCTCATCCATCCTTGAAGCGTTTGCGCCACATATTTATTCGCGCTGCATCCCTGAAAGCCTTCTGAATCATCCGAATAGTTTCCTCAGAGGAATGCTGACGCTTAAGGCCAAATTTGATGCAGGTTTGTTGCGCTACTCGCTGGGTCATTTTGGACGCGACGGTCACGCGGTACACACGCTCACTCGACGGCGTCTAGCGCCCGCTGACTAGTACAGTGAAATCGTCATTGTTCATGCATGCGCATTCCAGTCCACTCTCCCAGGCTGCCAGGTTACACCGATGTCACCCAAACCGTTCGGTTTATATTAACAATGATTTTGGACTGACGTTCTATATATACTGTATAACAAGCACAGGTTAGTTTTGCACATTGGCCAATAGCGTACACTAGGTCAAATGTATCATATTTTCAATTATGGCAAAAATCATTTCTTAAAGCACTTTAACGTATGATATATGGTTTTACTACTATAAACCTGCGCTGCTCACAAAGATACTTCTAGGAGTAGGAGTAGCATGTTACACCACAGAATCCTCATTTAAATATTCTAAAAACAGGATTTCGACTGACATTTCTGAGCCCGTCCTCGCGAACAAACTCGCACTGCCAATATCTCAGCAACCGGACATGTTCATTTTGAAGAATTAACATATTCCACGTTATTGCTCATGTTTATGTAGTGTAATAATAGATAGTGTAGCAATCAAAGTGGATTGTACGGTGGCCGAGAAGTGGAAAACAAGTTAACAAAATGAAAACAAAAAAACAAATTAAAAACCACAATAACAAAACCCAAAACAAAATAAAACATTCAAAAACAAAATAACAAAACCCAAATCAAAATAACAAATTCAAAAACAAAATAACAAAACCCAAAACTAATTTGTTATATTGTTTTGCGTTTTGTTAATTTGTTTTCGGTTTTGCTATTTTGATTTTTAGTTTATTTTGTTTTTGGTTTTGATATTTTGATTTTGAATTTGCTATTTAGTTTTCGGTTTTGTTAATTTGGTTTGCACCTCTCGGCCGTTCAGAAACGAACCGGAAAAGGTAGGTATAGTTTGCGAATGAAATTCTTACCGCTGATTGGACGAGACATCTGTCACTCAAGATATACAGGAAGTACTGCAGCAGCGGTAGATTCGTGTGTGTATGAATGTGCAAACATGTACTGTCCTTATTGTGGTTTCAAATATGGCGTTCTGCCAAATTTTTGCAGTTCTTGTGGAAAAAATCTTTGTAAAAGATTTTAAAAAGAGACTTTTAAAAGAGACACAGCAGTTCGCAAACTAATCTTTATACCGTGATATGTCATCAGCATATCCAAAATCACGGCATACGAATGTCCGTTCTCAAAGTAACGTTGAATAAATTCCATTTCCTTGCTTTCTAATGAAAATTTTAATTTTTTTCTTAGTTTTGCACACCGAAAAAATGGTTTTAAAATGAGGCAGAACACACAAGAAAGAGACACAATTTCCTACTTCCTGTTTATCTTGAGTGACAGGTGTCTCGTCCAATCAGCGGTAAGAATTTAATTCGCAAACTATACCTACCTTTTCCGGTTCGTATCTGACTGGCCGAGAAGTGCAATACAAATTAACAAAACCCAAAACAAAATAAATTCAAAACCAAATTAACAATTAGTTTCGGGTTTTGTTATTTGGTTTTGGGTTTTGTTAATTTGGTTTTGAATTTGTTATTTTGTCTTTGAATGTTATTTTGTTTTCGGTTTTGTTAATTTGTTTTGCACTTCACGGCCACCGTAGGATTGTGCATTACACATCCAGTGTCAGAATGTCTCTTCTATGAAATTTAAGTTTAACCTTATATCGACAGTATCAGTATTACCTTATTGAACTGATGCAGACTAGAGGCAATGTAATAAATGTATAATTTTTAGACATTTTTTATTCTTTTATGAATAGAGTTTCCATAAAACATACCACAGGTTTTTGCTTTTCAAGAGACATTGAACAGCATAATGTGTATAAAAATTACAAGAATTACACAGTTAGTATACACTTTCCTGCATCTTTTATCATCTTTTGCACATCATAATCCATCCGAAGAGCATTTTATGGGCACACATACTGAAAGTGCATGCACACAGATTTCTGTCCGTCACCAATGCTTAACAGCTTAGGTGCGAGCGGGACATGTGCTGCGAGTCAGCCACTTGCTAAATGAGGCCTTTGAACCACATGGTTGGTGAGAACCAGCACTGCTGCCATCCGATTGGTTCTTCCGGATTAGGAAGGGGAATGGTGGGATGGCAGGGGGGAGTCACGTGACCAAATCCAGCCGAGAGTTTGATAATAGGTCTCCCCTCTTGCAGTGGTGGGCAGAGGGAGAGAGAAAAAGAGAGAGAAGCCTGGACAAGGACCAAAAAACCCCTCTACCACACACAGGCTGCGCATTGTTGCCTATTCACCGGACTCCATCTCAGGCCACTTTATCATTCAATTAGGACAGCTTTCACACCACACAGCAGAGAAAAGGGCCCTTCAATCAAACTGAAAACTTCACACTGGCACTGGAGGGCACACAGAAAGAGACCCAAAGTCCTCTCTCCACTTTCATTACTCACTCCCTCTCTTTCTCTCGCTCTTCTCCACAACCCCCACCCTCCTCATCCTGTTGTTGTTCCAGATTTTGTGAAGAAGAAAGGGATGGCGAGAGGGAGAAGAAAGGAAGAAAAAAAGAAAGAAAGAAAGGCCATTTGTTAACACTGGGGCTTGTCCTATCTTTTCTTATCCTCTTCTTTCCCTCTGTTCCCTCCTTTTTTTCACCCCCCCCCCCCCCCCCTTTGCCTCTCAGGGTAGTAGGGTGTCCATATATCTTCCCTTTTCATGATTCCTCACTACTACCACTGGGGTGAGCTGTGGTTAATACGGTACTATTGCAAGGAAAGGAAAGAAGAGTTACAACGTGGGATGCACAATGATATCAAATATCTCATTGGCTTCAGACCAAAGCATAGATCCGACCTGTAATTCAAAGCTGATATCGGATTATCGAATTTATTGCACCCAGATGTGGATATGGTTCAACAGACGTCTTAAAGTTTTGTTTTAGTCGCTTGCGCCGCTTATATTTACAATCACAGGCATCTTAATACAGTTAGATGTACTGCACGTTTTTACATTTTATAGATCTCTTATCAAAGTTATTACCACTACTTTAGATTTCCCATATAGGTAAACATCTACCAGCAAATAAATTTTAATTAGCAATTGAGAGGACATTTTGGAAAAACAAATCAACTCCCACCCTGTAAACAATTACAGTGCAGAATTATTATGATTAACAAAGTTACCTGTAATTATATAGAGAGAGATGTATGCCCATTTCTTTATATGCATGTGAATGTGAATAGCTGAATGTGGTATAATAGATATGATTTTAGCAAGAAATATGCTTGGAGGACGGCAACTAGTTATTCTGTAATTGTTGATTCCTTGCTTTAGCTACTATCAAACCCCACACTGCCAGTACTGACTGACATCAGCCAGCGCCCCACACATGTGCAGCGTCAAAAAGTCAAACGAATTCCAATCTGCCGTTTCTCATTCAAGTCGCATGACCATGCATCAGAAATTTATCCGTTTTTGGACCATATAATAAAAGTGATTCAGAATTGATCTGAAAAACATCGGATTTATGCATTCAGACTGCCTTAGAAAATCAGATCTGTGTCACATTGGAGTAAAAAAAATCACTTCAGGCTGGTCATGTGAACGTGGGCTAATTGTTTATCTAACCACTCCAACTGGTTTTGATAAATGCACCTGGCTCATACATTTGCTAAAAGTTCAAGTTAGAACTTCATGACAAGAGGCAACCAAGATTTGGGAGGAAATATTATGGTAGTTAGTGATGACATCAATCTTCGTAACCACCAGCCACAAAAAAGTGCCAAAGCACTGCACTGCAAAGCATAATCCACCCCCGTATTTTATAGCATGTAGAGTTTTATTTTTCCTCCCCAATTTAGTCAAAGCCAACTCCCACCCATCTTTCTGTTAGGCCGCTTTCCCATCAAGACAACATCCACCAACCAGGGAGGGCAAACATGTCACATGCTTCCTCCAAGACAGGTGGGAGCTGAAAGAGGCATCTTTTGGAACTGCTGCTCACGCAATGTTGAGAAAGCGCTATCCACCCTGTCCGCTTGCGTAAGCTCCCAGACGACCATGATTGGCCAATGTCGTCGTCATTGCCAAACCCCCCTTCCCCGAGAACAGAGTCAACCTGCTATCTGGACCGACGGCTACATAATGGCTGTAGCTTCACCCAGTAACTTAACTTGAGATCTCTGAATAAAAGGCTGAACACACTTTCATATATCAGCCATATAGCCTCATTTCCGCTACCAAAGAACAAGTTAGATTTACAGTAAGTCTCAACTGAAAATTCATATTTTGGTTCTTTTGATTCTTGAAGAGCTCAGATTTTGCATATTGTGAGATGATCTCAGGAAGAGGTTCTTTCATGCAAGACTTTTCAACAATCTGCTGTTATGAATGTGACATTTAACAGATTTTAAAACTTGAAGCAATCATAAGCTGTAATATTTGGGAATTTTCTTTTTACCATTCATAGGAACAATGTCTGGCACATTTTCAGACATGAAACTTATTACGTATTATACATTACAAGATTTGTACAGGCCAAAAAACAATCTGTCTCTTTTGTGTTTCAAGCTCTTAGGGTTTTTCCCATGGTTATTACAAAAGGAATTTACATATGTGCGGCCTCTTAAATATATATATATATATATATATATATATATATATATATATATATATATATAAGCAATTTGTGTTTTTCAGTAACATAAAACTACCAGTTTATTGACAGAACATTATAAAGTCTGTCAATTTTACCTGCAAAAATAGAAACTGAAGTTTTGAAAAGAACGATGGCATATTGTTCAAAATGCTTCACAGGCAAATTTCATTATAAAACAATTTTCCCTGAGACTGCTGATGTATTGTTAAAATCAAAAGGGTTGTCACACTAAAACTGACTTTACTTAATTACTACTATTATATTAGTACACATAAATATATTCTAACTTTAATTTAAAAGTGTTAATTAAACTAGAGTTAGAGTATGTTTATGTGTACAAATATAATTTAATTATCTAGCAATTATATGTTTTGCAGCATTTCTTTACATGTTTCATATATATATATATATAATTTATTTATTATTATTTATTTATTTTTTTTTTTTTTTAGTTCTAATAATTGCTGGGACGATTAGCTTATAGTCGATGAGTGTGCTTGTCTGTGGAGGTGATTGCCTGTTTCTTTCAAGCAATCAATTATAAAAAATACCAATTGATTTTAATTGATTTTAATAATTAAAAATTCATAAAAATGCCTCAAGTGGAAGGAAAATGTGCATGTGTATAATGTGGATAACTGCGCATGCTCCCAACATGGTTGTCTATTCATATGACTAACTGGAAACTAGTCGTACAGCTAACAGGAAAAGAGTTACATTTATACTAGATTTATACTAAATACACTGTCATTTTAAAAGATACCAACTTGATTTAGCTCAGTGGGACTGGGGACGCTTTATAAGAGTCTCAGTTGAATGAGTTTTTGCATGGATCGAGGGTTGCTTACATTGTACTCACATTCACATCTCAAATTTAATATATAGGGCTTTTTTTTTTTAGGATTTTCCTGATTTTCTTCTTAATTTAGTCGTAACCAATTCCCACCCGCACTCCCACATCAAGGCTCCAACCATCAACCAGGGAGGGCGAGGCCACCAACTGCATCGTTTCGAACTTGGACGCACTGTGACACACTTGGAGGACAGCACTATCCGCTCCTTTCACCTGTCTGAGCTCACAGACGCCTGTGATTGGCTGTAGAGCCGTGACTGATGTCAGGACGCTAAATGCACGGTTGAACATCTCACTCAAGGCTGCGGGAGGCTACAGCTAAATTTTATTCGTTTTTGATTGACATGAAAAAACATCATCATCGAAAACAACTATCAAAGAAGAGTTGTACTGTCGATTATTATCCAATCATTGATTGGTTTCTCAAACCGATGATTGATTATGGGATGATTACTGATTCCCTCACTAATTCTAATTAAAGTTTGGACGTTCTAAGGAAGTTTACAATACTTTCTCATGCTGTTGGAGTATGTTGTTGTTCCCACTGGTATAGACAAATCTGGCTGGATTACAAACCAGCAAAGTTATTATATTTGCTTGATTAAACGAGTTATTACAATAGACATCTTTGCTATTTTTAAAGTGCAAAAGAGAACAAATAGCTAACACGAGGGCAGCGAAATCTGATAATATAGTATTCATTTAATTTTAAAAAATTCTATTTTAATGAGGATTATTACTAGTATTGTCAGGTATATGCGTGTTCCATGGTATTTATTTTTGGTGCTAATTTTTTAATTTTCTTTTATTTTTTTTTCTCTGGTTTTAGATTGTTTTTATACTAAACATATAATGGGACTTAAGACATTACACATACCCAATCATCCTTGTGGACATCACGCAGTCTGGCACTGATAGCGGTAATAACTGTTAATACCTGTGCATAATTAAAATCACAGAGATATTGGCATTGCTCTGACCTAGTTTAAGCCTCTAACTTTCCACTTGATATCTTTCGTACACATTACTAGTCACAAGCTTCAGAATGGTGAAGGGGGGAATCTAACTGGCTTGAGACAAGCTTTTTGGAGTGAGATACAGTCACTGGATTGGAAAAAGATCACTGCATTAGCACTGAGATAATCTTATGTTTGCAGATGGGCTGAAAGGAAAGGTTTGTGGTTGTTCATCTGCCATGTCAGTTAAATTTGCCTCTTTCTGTGCAAGTACGTGGTTCTTGGCCTGGGACTTACTAATGATGCAACAGACTCTATTTAAAGTCTTGCATTTGAGACTAACAGGTACAAACAGAATCATGAATAATATCCATTAAAATGATCAAACCAGAATTAGCAATTAGTTATTTCCTTATTTTTAATACCACACAGAATGAATGTTTTTATACAGAGAGGCCAAAAAGATGTATACACGTTTTAACAGCTGTTATTTTTGCCCTTTTTGAAAAAAAAGAAAAGAAAGAAAATTAATTATGGGAGGAATGTGTCGTATTATGTTTCCTCTAAAGATGTCAGTAATTGCACCATCGCTGATGCTAGGAGGCGCGCCTTACTTTCGAGCAACGCAAGGTCAGCACTGTAAATTGAAAAAAGCCACCAGCAAGACTAAGAGTCGAACGAATTAAACATATATTTTTCATTGTGAAGTATATATAACATTTTTCTGTATTTAAAAAAAATGCATGGACTTTTCCTAATCTAAAAATACTTGCATTATATTATACATATACTTGCATATTTTATATATAAAAATTTTAGGAAACTGATGTTTTTGGAGAATTCATTTTCAGGTTGTTAAAGGAAATAACATCTGTTTGAGTGAGAAAAAAAAAATTAAGCTGTATGCAGCCTACAGAAACAGAAACGATGAGACAGCCGATGTCTGGAATGTCTGAACAAAAATGTGGCAGGTTATCTGAGATGCTTAAAACATGATGTTCTGTATCAAACTGCTTGTCAGTGGACCTGAGAGAACTGGTACTATTTTAAAGGCAATTAAAAGACATTTTAGAGAAAAATGTGTTGATATATACAAACCATTTTTGTATTTTTTTTATAGCATCTTTGCTTCACAGAGTTTCTGTACATAACATTTTGTGGGATGCTGTATATAAACTAAGTAACTGTGGTAATAAACTATATTAT
>JAAGKR010001060.1:108763-144909 GCA_011419295.1 Clarias macrocephalus
CTCAAGGCTGCGGGAGGCTACAGCTAAATTTTATTCGTTTTTGATTGACATGAAAAAACATCATCATCGAAAACAACTATCAAAGAAGAGTTGTACTGTCGATTATTATCCAATCATTGATTGGTTTCTCAAACCGATGATTGATTATGGGATGATTACTGATTCCCTCACTAATTCTAATTAAAGTTTGGACGTTCTAAGGAAGTTTACAATACTTTCTCATGCTGTTGGAGTATGTTGTTGTTCCCACTGGTATAGACAAATCTGGCTGGATTACAAACCAGCAAAGTTATTATATTTGCTTGATTAAACGAGTTATTACAATAGACATCTTTGCTATTTTTAAAGTGCAAAAGAGAACAAATAGCTAACACGAGGGCAGCGAAATCTGATAATATAGTATTCATTTAATTTTAAAAAATTCTATTTTAATGAGGATTATTACTAGTATTGTCAGGTATATGCGTGTTCCATGGTATTTATTTTTGGTGCTAATTTTTTAATTTTCTTTGTTTTTAGATTTTTTTATTTTTTATTTTCTCTGGTTTTAGATTGTTTTTATACTAAACATATAATGGGACTTAAGACATTACACATACCCAATCATCCTTGTGGACATCACGCAGTCTGGCACTGATAGCGGTAATAACTGTTAATACCTGTGCATAATTAAAATCACAGAGATATTGGCATTGCTCTGACCTAGTTTAAGCCTCTAACTTTCCACTTGATATCTTTCGTACACATTACTAGTCACAAGCTTCAGAATGGTGAAGGGGGGAATCTAACTGGCTTGAGACGAGTGAGATACAGTCACTGGATTGGAAAAAGATCACTGCATTAGCACTGAGATAATCTTATGTTTGCAGATGGGCTGAAAGGAAAGGTTTGTGGTTGTTCATCTGCCATGTCAGTTAAATTTGCCTCTTTCTGTGCAAGTACGTGGTTCTTGGCCTGGGACTTACTAATGATGCAACAGACTCTATTTAAAGTCTTGCATTTGAGACTAACAGGTACAAACAGAATCATGAATAATATCCATTAAAATGATCAAACCAGAATTAGCAATTAGTTATTTCCTTATTTTTAATACCACACAGAATGAATGTTTTTATACAGAGAGGCCAAAAAGATGTATACACGTTTTAACAGCTGTTATTTTTGCCCTTTTTGAAAAAAAAGAAAAGAAAGAAAATTAATTATGGGAGGAATGTGTCATATTATGTTTCCTCTAAAGATGTCAGTAATTGCACCATCGCTGATGCTGTCAGGTGACCGTCAGGAGGCGCGCCTTACTTTCGAGCAACGCAAGGTCAGCACTGTAAATTGAAAAAAGCCACCAGCAAGACTAAGAGTCGAACGAATTTGTGACAAGTTCGAAGAAACAATCCAGTCAATGTTGTGCATGCAGTAGTTTGAGGAAATCAAATGTTTCTGGATGCTAATGGTGACCAATTTGAACATCTAATGTGATTGCAGAATTCAAACATGATTTTAATTTAGTAATACATTTTTTATGCATATATTTTTCATTGTGAAGTATATATAACATTTTTCTGTATTTAAAAAAAATGCATGGACTTTTCCTAATCTAAAAATACTTGCATTATATTATACATATACTTGCATATTTTATATATAAAAATTTTAGAAAACTGATGTTTTTGGAAAATTCATTTTCAGGTTGTTAAAGGAAATAACATCTGTTTGAGTGAGAAAAAAAAATTAAGCTGTATGCAGCCTACAGAAACAGAAACGATGAGACAGCCGATGTCTGGAATGTCTGAACAAAAATGTGGCAGGTTATCTGAGATGCTTAAAACATGATGTTCTGTATCAAACTGCTTGTCAGTGGACCTGAGAGAACTGGTACTATTTTAAAGGCAATTAAAAGACATTTTAGAGAAAAATGTGTTGATATATACAAACCATTTTTGTATTTTTTTTTATAGCATCTTTGCTTCACAGAGTTTCTGTACATAACATTTTGTGGGATGCTGTATATAAACTAAGTAACTGTGGTAATAAACTATATTATTAACTATAATAAAAATCTGTTGGTGAAATGGAGGCTAACTTATAATCACAACCATATTCTGTATTCTGCTCTCTGACTTGCATCCAATTAAATTTAATAACAGATATTTTCATTCATTTAATTCACATCATAAGTCAAAAAAATACTTAACTTAATGTTCAAGCAGACGTTGACATTTAAATCATTAAAATGTATCATGAGTCTCAAAGGCATTTCTTTGAAACATGACAAGTATGATAAAATATATTTTAGAACAAATTTGACCAATAAAATAGTGTTGCATTAAGGAAAAATGCATTAATGACAATAATAGTCACTTATTATTAACAGAGAAATATATCATCCTTATGTTTTATGTTTAAAAATGTACATTCTTTTTTTTATATAAAATAAGAAAAAAAACACAAAAATATTTTTTACGTTATACTGTACATTTTTCATATTAAACTGCTTGCAATCAATTTGTAATAATTATAAAATTAAATGTCATAAAAAGTATTACCAAATTCACAATATCTCCAAAACGTTTATCATATATAGCAAGGTTGACAGTATGAGTGGGAATCACCAGTCACCACCACCCGATACAATATTATGATAATACTCCAGAGCAGATTTGATTAATATTGCTATAATATATAAATATTAATTAATATCACTATTCTGTATTCTGTATCACAAAGTATCACGGTTTTATAAATATCCTGAATCCATATTATATTTTTACAATTTTGCTGAAATTTTAAGACTTTGAACCTTAAAAAAAAAACTTGACATAACTCGAAAGTTTATTCAGTAGTTTCTCAACTGAATTGAACATGAATTAAATGGACCCCGTTCCTTATATTAGGCTTCTCACTTTAAAACCATTTCAACAATACAAACTAATTCAAATGCAAGAGTTTACCATTTTACAAAAACCCAAATTTCTACTGAGAAGCATGAATCTATGTCTTTTGCCATAATTATAATTTCTAAACAAAATTAGCAAATCCAACACGTGATGCCAGTGTGGAACCAGTTTAGTGTTCCGCCTGTTCAGGATTATAAATAAGCACTGATGTTTTAGCGCCTCAAGTCTTGAGCGTTTCTTGAAACTATTTCGATCAGCACTCGTGATGTTTAGAGACTTCTTTAAGCGTGTGGAGGCTAATTTGCTTACTGCGTTTGTAGAAAAGACTAATCGGACTAATGCTTTTTAACGCACAAAACCTTTGATAATGTAAAGGCATGAAAATGCGTTTCTGTTGCACCACGCAGAAGCCTTTCCACCCATCAGTCATGTCTCATCATGCTAAAAAACAGCCAGCTCCAGTCAATAACTGAACGATTCATGAATCTCGATTAGAAATGTAATAAATATTTTTTTGTTGATGTGGTGACAAACAAAAGACTTGTGATTCATCTCTATTCGACTGTGTGATGATGTATTACATTTGTGTCCAGCCCCTTCTCAAAGCCATTATGACTAAGTTGTACCTACTAAGATGTGTTAGCCAAAGAAAGGAGTAGCAAAGGAAAGCACAAAACTCTGCTTTTCTGTGGAATGTACGCTCCAACTTTCGATATTATAACTTTTGGACCATTACACTACAAACCCACATAAAAGAAACCTTGAAGAAACATGACACGCTCATTAACTACCCATTTACGAGCAAAATGTTGCGAGTGTACAGATCTCGGCATTTAATATTTGTGTCTGTCTCACTCTAGGAAAATGCATAAAATGCCGAGTTATGAAATGAAATGCCTTAACCAGTCAATGTTTTGCCTATGAAATATACGTGCACAAACTCTTGTGAATCTGAGAGGAACATTGTGTAGTTGCTTGACATCCATATATCCTTCCCTATTTACTGAATTCTCTCATTCTCAGTCTTCAGTTTCACATTTACTCATGGTAAATTTCACATTCCTGTCCCTAACCACTCTGCAAATTCCCCTCAAAAAGGTAACATGTGATTCATTTTAATACGTTGCGCAAGAAAATACTGAAATTCTAAAAAGTGTTTAAATCTGGACTGTTTTTTTTTTTTTTTTTTTATGTGAACGCGGGTCCGACATGGGACTAAACGGCGTCACTCAGGAATCACCTGCTTTCCTTCTTGTTCCTTCTTGTTATTCACCCACAAGCTCGAATCCATGTTATACCTGGAAACCTTAAAAGCATCCTGTAAATGCAAGCACTGTTGCGTATAAACTCTAAAAGTCTTTCTGTTTTTCAGCTCCTACACAGAGTCACTTGGAGCTGTGAGATGGAGCTGCATGTTATTGTTTAAGGTAAAAAATGAAGTCTGCAAAACTACAGCTGTCGTGCTCTCCATACTGTACCTGCCTCCTAGTCTCTTCCCCTCTCTTCATTTTCTCCTTCTACTTGGTGATTCATACAGGCACTCGAATTCTGCCACATTCTCAGTGCATGACTGTGTTCCTGTAACGATGGAGCTGCTCCTTTTGGGTGGTTTTGTTTAAAAATTGCCCATCCTCTAATCTCTTATTGCAGCTCTTTCGATGACTTTCTTTCCCGGAGGGAATGGTAAACAGATGCGAAAAACCGTAAGCTCTCTTGTTATTCATTTCAGCTCAAGTTTCTACTAATACCTGCTTTCTCGGTGACAAAGAACAATTTCCGCTGAAATATGTAATTCATCAGTATCTGTGATGCTACATTTTTGTCCCGTTGCGGTGAATTCTAAGCATGTGAATAATTCCTTCATTCAACAACCTCAACCTGACAACATCTTGTAACATTTCTGATGGCTCATCTCGCTGGGTTTGTGTTTCCTGGCAAACGTACACTCACGTTTCAACCATGTGGCATGCACTGCTTCCTAAACGTATCATGGAATGCTGTGAAATCCTAGACTGCTCTGAACATACAGTATTGCGCAACACATTACAAGCTCCCAACAATTTAAAAATTCGTATAGCTTGTTTTTTTTTTGTTTTTTTTTTAACCTAATTTTAAATGAACAGCACCATCATTAAAGGTTGGGTTCACAGCAAAGCATTTCGTTGCATGTAGGAAACAGCGGTTTTGTCTCAGGCATGATGGTTCATGATGAATGACATTACAGCCCCTAAAAAGCCACAGCTGGGTGGTTTGTGTTCGAAAAATGGGCTTCAACTCAGCATGCACTTCAAGTATCTAGCGTCTTCCTACCACCTCTGAACATCACATACTGCAAGTGCAGTCAGAATGTGTGCCAGTCCAGGAAGGGGGGCATCTAAAGCTATGCATGTATAACTTTCAGGTGCTTGTTAGTGGATGTTTGCTCGAAACATGTGATCTGATTGTTTTGTGGGGAAAAGGTAACTTTGTAATCAGAAGAAAGAATTATAAGGAAATTGCTGCATATTTGAAGCCTAATTTCTCAACTTCGAGAGATCTGCCAGAAAAGAATCAGCGACAAAAGAAGCACATATTACTTCAGGATGTTCTCCTCATAATGAGGAGGTTAATTGGGTTCGGGTTTGGCGTTGTGGCCAACAGTGTTTAAACACCATTCCGGAGATGCCTCATAAAACACTGATCCTCACTCCTTCTGCTGACTCTCTAATACCTGGCTTTTCATCAGGACTTTTAAAGACCACAAGCATTATTGGAGAATAAGGATGAAAAAAAAAAAAAAACGCTGGTCCTTCAAGACTTAACTGTTTACATCTATAACATAAAATAAGTTGGATTTTCAATTAAGTACAATTTTAAAATATTTACATTTACATTTTAATAATAAACTAATGAAGATAGAGATAAAAATCCCATCTGGCATACATAAAAAAACAGGTTTTTCTCCTGTTAAACCTTTAATTAGAATTGATGTGTGGCTAGATGGACAGATTAAATAAATACATTCTGAAATGACTACTTGGAAATTCAAACTTAAAAAAAAAAAATTTTTCAATGTAATTTTTAAGGCTTTTTTTTTTTTACTTTTAAGATTATTTTTAAAAAAATGTATTGTCATTTGTATGTTGCAAATCATGGACAATGAAGTTACCATATAAGGGTATAAAACAGATAAAGTTAAACGTGCAAAAATACCTTATATAAATACTTTTTACAATTTTTTTTTACAAAATGTCATTCTTCACCCAATTAAGAGTTAAACACTATATTTCACTTTTATTATCTTCTTTTTAACAGTTAATGTCATTCTTCACCCAATTAAGAGTTAAACACTATATTTCACTTTTATTATCTTCTTTTTAAATGGTTTCATTATACATTATAGCCACATTAAAAAAGCTAATGAATTTCCATCCGAATTTATTAAATAGCACATTTCTCAGCTTTCTCAAAAAGTTTGCATCATCTTGTTCAGACAGAAATAAATATAGACAGATTGTGCTGGTATAAAATCCTCCATTCTGACGAAACATAATGAATTGTTTACAAAAGCTATTTCATTTACCAGGGGACTGAAGTGTTTAAAGCCTAAATGTATGGTTGCTTTCTAATTAGGTTTACTGTCGGGTTTGTGGGCACAAAATATGCATGTATAAAGTATGAATAATTGGTGACTATCCAATGTCTACATTTACTTGCCAGAATTCCACCCCTATTGATACAAGCTGGCAGTCCTACTCCTGAGTAAGGCTTAATTAAGCTTTATCCTCTCTAATCACAAGGCTGATTTTGCCTGTCCCTCCCACGTAGCATTTACCAAATCTATGCATTCACACTGAAATGAGCTTTCTTTTTTTTTTTTTTTTTTTTTTGAGGCTGAGTGAACTGTTCAGCAAAAGCAAGCAACTACCAGACTAAAGCTGGAATACACACCAAACAGACGATTGTATAATTCAGACACGTAGAATTACACAATCACAATTCCTCCAGCGAGAGCTGTTCGGTGTCATTCTGATTGAGTGCCATAGCAGGGGTTTAATCTAGGACAGTTGGTTGCCAATCAAATGCGCTCATTAGAATATTTGGTCATGACCACGAAATTCTTAGAATTTTATAATCAGTGTGCTTAGCAATGTGTTGTTTGATTTCATGAAGCTTTGCTGGATGTTTAAAAGCAGGTTTAATCTGTAACATTTTAATATGTTACAAACAAATGATAATATCATGAAGTCATAGTGATCAAATGGTGTTATTTCTTCGAGTTATGATACAAGGTTTTGGTCAACAGCATTTTTTTTTTTTCTGTATAAACTATTTCAGGATTTCGTTCTCACTTTGATTTACATGGTTTCCTTGAAGTCCCACCCCAAACACATAACAGGATTTTGCTTCTTTTGTGTCATTAACGTAGCCTACAGCTAAGAGCAATCAGCACAACTTGTGTGTCTACTACTTCACTACTTCCATTTACAGCTTCTGTTTATTTACTATCAGCCTACTAAGAGTGCACAGAGATGTCTAACAGCCCAATTACTTTCAAAAATCTGATTTTCATCAGCTCAAACTGGAATGTACAAACAAAGAATTGGACCAGAGACATGAGGAAAAACTATAGAGAAGACAGAGAGAGAGAAACAGAACGAGGGCATATCGAAAAATCACTTACTATACCATCTAAAACCGAATACAGAAATTACTTTACATATAAAATTATACCTAATTATATATTAAATATATTAGAAAAAAAACATGCCAGACTTCCTGTACTGTATTCATGCTTGCTATATACATAAAAAGATGAATCTTACAGTTGAATATGTTATCTGAATTCCTCCAGCTCCTCTAATGAGCATGAGCAGCCCCCGATTTCACTGCGTAATTTGTAGCCATGCTACAATGAGCTACACGGAAGAATTTATAGTAAAGGGTTTTTACTGCTTTATAAATATTCGGCCGGTATAAACACTTCAGTGGTTGTTCAGAAAACAAAACAAGAAATACTTCCAGTTTCTACAGTACAATCTGTTTGTTTATTGACAAAATAATTATCCTGAGAAATATATTAGTATACGCTGTAAACTGTATCATATTTCAACACTGCAGGGGAACCAATGACATTTTAATTTATTTCAGATTAAAAAAATAATAAAAAAAAAGAAAAGAGTAAAATCCTGACAGGAAGAAGAGTTACACTGGCTTTATGAACTTGGCCTGATTTTATCTACCTCTTTGTTTCCTCCTCCCTCTGTCCTTTTTGTTCTTTTTTATGGGGTGACCCAGGGCACCCACAGGGTTCAACAGTCACTGCTACTGTTCATAACACAGTGACACTGGACTAAGCCAAATAAACACTCCCCAGTGCTCTGTTTAAATAGCAACTGACATGCATAACATGTTCTCACTGCCCAGATATACGGATCCGCACAGAATTATAGACACAATATCTAAACGCCCAAAGCCAAGCAACGATAACTTTCTTCATGCTGTCGAATCAAAGCTCCATTCAAAAAACAAACAAACAAAAAAAACTAAGACAAGTTCTTCACTGGCACCAGTAATGCCTATGTCACTCCAAGTTGAAGCACTCTCCGTTTTCTATGTCCAGTCAGAAAATAAGGACGTGAGGACTCTTATGAAGAGTTTTCGTCCCAATTCTGTTCTCAGTTATTAACTAGCGCTTGTGTGCTCCAGAGCCTGTTCCACCCATTAACCCCTCTGATGCTCTTTTCTCATGATAATCAGCCTGCTTCCCCACCGAGGTGCTGCAGGATTGTGCAAAGCCTTCAGAACAGTAAAAAAAAAAAAAAAAAGAAAAAACCTGACACACATGCTCTCTCTCGCTCTCTCTCTCTAACTCTCTCTCCTCACACATACACACTGAATCAGGCATGTAATGTGCTGCCTTTTCAGGGAGCACATGGACAGATGCGGTATGAAAAGTTCTGGCAGTTTTTGTTGGACTGAATAGGACTACCCACATGTAGTGCTATAACGCTTACATGTCCCTCTATACTACACACATTATCGAACAAAATAACAATGTAGAAATAGGCAACGTTTAAAAATAAATAAACAAACAAAAATCAACGTTACAAACAAAGAGCAAAATTATCTTATCCTGTGTTGGTTAAACACTGAGGGAAAGTAAATCTGGAAAACATTTACACTTGTTATGATGACTAAAATCTGCATGCCATTTGCTAAGAACACTAACCAGTGTAGATGTTCTGCAGGAGAGGAGAACTCCTACAACATATGTCTTATAGTGTGCATTATTGTGAACACACTAAGGTTTCATAAAGCACATGCATCGGAGGTTTGTGGGCTTTTCTTTTCATTTCTATGTTTGCATGATTCCCAAGGTTCTTGCAGTTTGTGATGTTTCAGGAGGCATGCGGCAACAGCCAAAAGTGGGAAAAAAACATAGAATGTCAATAAATCTATCTTTTCTCCATATAAATACACGCAGTATGCAATCAGTGAAAGGCTATAACAAGCACATGTGTTCTACAGAACCATATAAATTTTTAGGACACAGCAAGAGATGCAACAGATTTTACAGTTAGGATTTGGCTTGAACAAAACAGGCTTAAGAACTCTTATGATGAGCACAAAAAAAAAATTTAAATTCTCAAGCACTCTAAAAAGCTTCAATAACAAAAGCAGCGTCTCGTCACGCGCCTCGCTTCCATTTCCTTATTCTGCAGCTCGAGGCAGTGGAAGTGGAAACCGAGCTTGCACCCCGTTACAGATCCATCAGAGTTTTCGAGAGATCGAGAGAGAGAGAGAGAGAGAGAGAGAGAGAGAGAGAAACAATGATGAAATGGTTTTAACAGGCTGGAGCATTTACTCAGTCTCACTTAAGGATGGGGAAGGAGGTCGCATATGACTCGAATGAGATGCCAGTGAGAGTAAAAAGAGAAACAGATATCATCATCATCATGATCATCTGTGAAAGCAGCTACAGGTGTTGTGGGCAATGTAAAGATGTAATAGCAATGTATCAGTTAATTAAGCCGTGCTGATCACCGCGGGACAGAGGCTAATGGCTGTAGATAAACTTCAGCAACGAACCGACAAGTTTCATTTGCAAGAGACACGGTGTGTGCTTACATTCAGAGGGACACGCCGAACGTAGAGTGTTTAGGTTACTGATCACCCTTAAAATAGATAAACTACGGATTCACCGGGATCAGCATATGGCTGGTCTGTGAAGCTTCTTTCGAATAACCTAAAGAGTCAGAGTCACCCAAGCAAAACCACAAAACAGCCACACAATGTGCAACAACAGTGAAGAAAAACAACTGAATGCTGAATGAGGTAATCTCCTGCATAAGGAGGTGCAACCCCCACCACTGGCAAAAAAAAAAAAAAAAAAATTCTGACATCCCTAATAACTTATTTACCCCTGGAGAAATGCACACAGAGAGAGAGAGAGAGAGGAAGAGAGAGAGAACTAAATTGTATACATATTTATTTATTTATTTTTCAAAAATTCTGCGAACCATAGCTAGATCGAGTACCACTGCAGCATGGAAGAAGCACAGCAACTCAAGAGTAGAGTGTAAACTGCGAAAAGCCGTTTTTAGATTTTGAGTCACTGCTGCGAGTAAAGCGACAACAGAGTCAAAGTGCGACCGGAGGAACAAACGCGATCGCGACTCAACTGCAGCCTGCGAGCCAACAGGAACTCGTGTGTCCCCGGACTGAGCTCCGACACGACCCGAGAAACGCTCAGAAACTGCACCGATCGAGCCAAAGTCACACCGAACATCAACTGGCAGCGCTGAAGCCATGCGCCACCCAATGCATTTTGTTTACTGGCTGAATTATTCATATCGGAGCAGTGTTTATCAAACTTTTTTTTTTTCGAGCGGGGTCGAGTCATTAAAAATTAAATGCCCGACGCTTCGGTGGTTTTCGCAAAAACCAGAAGAAAAAAACACACACACACACAATAAATTACTTGGGACCGAGGGGGAAAATACCGACCCTACGTTCGTCAATAAAACCCTCGTTCTGTAGTCCACATCGATCGGTTCGATTATTGTCTGATGATCGGATCTTGTTCAACAAAAACAGCGCGCGTGCACACAGCAGAACGTGCAGCCACATTTTGAAGACTTGCAGAAAAAAAAAGCGAGCAGTTAACCAGCAAAAGTTTCCAGCACCGCATTAGTCAATTTCACAAGGAAACCCGGTAACATTCCGTCACCGAGTGAGCGCAAACTTACCGCGGGAGATCCCACGACACCTTTTTCGGGCTTTCTCCTCTGGATCTGTTGTTTTATTATTTTTTCACAATTTTTCTATAATATTTGGCTTTTTTTTCGGGGCCTGAGTGGCTCGCTCTCCTCAGGCTGCAGCGCCAGAGTTCTGGGGCGCGAGCATTGTGGGAGTGTGACGTCAGGCCACTTTCACAAACTTTTTTTTTTTTTTTACCGGGGCTTCTAAACTCGTTTGTGTGTATATGTGTGTGTATATATGTGGTTCGTTGTAACTTGCATGGCATATCCATAATGCACAGCTTCCTAAAATTATTCGTTTCAGATATTTATGGATTAATGATATCATTTGACAAAAATATGTGTGATTCGACATCAATTTGGGGAAAATGCATTAAACTATTAATAATCATATTAAGTTTCTGCATATGTTATATTTCTTCCATTAGGCAGCCAGCCACGTATTTTATTAAACACGAAAAACATATTCAATATTTTGATTCCATTTTAGAGGACTTGGCTGCATTATTCTGTCGTATTACTAATTGCTACACATTAAATACATTAAAAGTCTATTAAACTATGAGGTTTAGGCATTGCTTTCAATTCCATGCGTATTTCCTATTTCTTTATTGTTTGCAAAGAATTTATTATTTATTATTTTAACCAACATCTAAAATACATTATTTAATAAGACTGTTATTACATTCATTAACTGTTTCAGGGTCTCTGTCTTCAAAGGGTATTTAGACTTAAAACAGGTCCAAAAAAAAAACTTTTCCAAATATTACCCAAATCTGTGTTTATAAAGTTGTTATATTAATATGTAATGCATGTAAAAGGGTTTATTAATAAACTTTTATGCACTTTCTAATAATAATAATAATAATAATAATAATAATAATAATAATAATAAAGGAGAAGGAGGAGGAAGATGAAGAGAGGAGAGAGCAGTTCCTGTACATGTCAATTAATTTGTTTGTTTATTTGTTTGTTTTGTTTGTTTATTTTGGCATTGATCTCCTTTTACCTTGTGTGCTTCAGGGAAGAAAAGGAATCACTTCCAGGGCACTGTGAGCCCATTTCCTCAGCTCCCCAGCCCCCAACCCTCCCCCTCCACACCAGTGACCCTGCTGATGGATGAGTGAGTGGACATAGAGAGAGAGAGAGAGGGAGAGAGGGAGGGGGGGGGAGATACGTGCTAAATACTATACTTGTATACTCCAGTACTACATAGTGTGTCAAAATAGTACTCTAGGTCTAAATAGTAGTCTAGCACGGGTAAAACTAAACAGTATCATTATAAAGTCATTGATAAAATGGGTTTAGAATTAGACAGTGTTGTAACTGGCAAGCAGTGAAGCACGACAGTTTTGTAAGTATCGGAGTTCTTGCGTGTACTGTGTAGTACGTTAGTGTGCAGGGTTTGGACACAGAGGCAGGGGGAAGGTGAGTGGAGCTCGGGGGTCTCCCATAAGCTCCATGTTAACGAAGAAAACACGTTTTATGTACAGAGCAACAGGCTGACTGACTCCAGGAAGCCATACCGCCCCGGGGATACTGCAGCACACGAGCTCTGGGAGAAGCACTGAACATTTTTTTAATCACATTTATTTATTTGTTATAAACAAGTTGATGTTAATAGAGCTGAGACTGATGGGGAAACGATCAGGACGCCTTTTCCTCTTTTGGACCGACGATGATCTTTGAGACGGAAGTGTCGCGCTTTATTTGGCGGAGGGAATAAATAGGAGAGAGAGAGAGAGATTTTGCGTGTTTGTTTACTGGGTCACTAAACCCGCGCGTCCGTTTGGACTAGAGCCAAAACTTTGATATTTCTTCTTTCATGTGTTCGCTACTAATGAACAAATCTTTCTTTCATCTAATTGAGATGAAAGTGCATGAAGCGACCTCAGATACGACGGCTGCTGTGGGCTGGTCAAAAAAAAAAAAAAAAAACCAGCAACATTTTTCATTTAAAAAATATTTTGTAATTGTGAAAATGTAAATCCCTCTGATTGTCCTCAGTAATTGGTTGTTCGATTAAAATAATCAAAAAGTGACAATTAAAGTGATTGAATCTGCTTAGCTTTTTACTTGTTTTTTATTATTATTAATTGCTTTAATGGCCAGTTAAAAATGATCTTAATTAGATCAAGCAATCAGATGCAAAAACATTAACTTTAGGAGCTTTAGAAATAAATAACAATATAATAAAGTGATCCTTTTGTCTGTTTTTTTTAGTTTATTATTAAAAAATATAATAATAATAATTCTCTTTATTCTTGTGTATACCTGTTGTCCTTTTTTTGTTATAAATTGTAATCATTATGTCACTACAAAAAGGATAGAGTTGTATTGTGCACATGCAATTTTTTACTGATTGTAGAGATAATGTGAATCATGCTCAAATGTTTTAAAGTTATTTAGTACTTAAATGTTAATTATATATAATCAGAATTAAACTTATTATTCTAAATCATGACTAATCATTCATTAATGTGTGTTATTTAACTTGCAAACCTTTGGTAGATCCGTAGGTAGATGGTTTGCAGAAGTTGTAATAAACACATGATGTTATGTTTCTGATAAGGTGCAAAACATGTTCCCATTAAATGCATCATGCTGTGCAGTCACATGTGTGTGGAGTACTCCTTAGGAAATATTGGCTGTCAGCCGAAACGAATTAAAACATTTATTTCTTTGAAACCAAATGCCACACATTTTGACAACTTGGTAAAATTGTAGCTGGTCAAAAACACAATTGCTGCCTATTTCGGAATTGTTTACCATTTCTTAGTGAAGCGTTTCAATTTAAAATAAATTATTTACAAATGTTTTTTACTGTGAAACAAGTTGATGACATTTGAAATCTCACCATGCTTAACAACCATTTAAAATCTGTAGGATGTGTATTTTATCAGCAAAAGGGTTCAAGACAGATTATGCCAAATTCCAGGAATGTTATCACTTTTTAAAATTCTATTATAACTATCCTACTGGCCAGATAATGTTTAACTGAAGTTTAAAACTATTACATAACTAAACATAACTTTGCCAAACACAATATACTATATACAATAAGGTGAAAAGTTTGTTTTCAATGTGTTGAAAACTTAATTATGCTTCCCTTTGCAGATAATGAAAAGTCCTAAGTAGTTAAAAATAATTACACATTCATTAAAAATGGTGGAATAAAATTAT
Source organism: Clarias macrocephalus (assembly GCA_011419295.1). Classification (NCBI taxonomy): domain Eukaryota; kingdom Metazoa; phylum Chordata; class Actinopteri; order Siluriformes; family Clariidae; genus Clarias; species Clarias macrocephalus. The sequence continues at coordinate 123,081 of JAAGKR010001060.1, forward strand.
GTAAATTTGTATGATGACATTTAATTAACTTTTGTACATTTTTGTTAGGTTAAAGACGACTAGAAATGATGAGAATATACCCTTTTTTGTGAGTAAAGTTTTTATCCTAAATTTAATTTCTGAATACTTGTTTTTAAATTATAAATTTTAAATGCTTTAATAAAACCTATTGTAATGTTAAGCTGGCTGTTGTTGTTGTGCATTGTAATATATATGACATCATGTCATGTAAATGAAATTTTCTGTGCAGATGTTAAGTTGACATACTGTAAACCATGCATTCTACATTCAGGTGAAGAAGATAATTATAATTTAATGAAACTTCTCTAGCTAAATAAATATTTAATAAGTACAAATATATAAAATAAATGGATCAAGGGTTCGAGTTGGGAATATAGAAAAGTTAGTTGAGAAATAGGTATAGTGTACACATTCTGAAACCTGTAGTTGCTGTTTGCCTGAACCTTCTTAAATTTCGTCTCTCAAATGCTGTTTTTTTTTTGTATAGTAATTAAGGATTTGTTACATATTATGATTTATAATACAGTCTAAGGAAAAACAGATTCTTCAAGATTATTAATTTTTTTGGATAGTTCATAGTTTGGAACCTTTGACAATCTTACTTACAGAAACAAATGAATGAACACTTAAGAGTTTAAAGCCTTTAAATGATTTATACAAATAAAGTTGCTATTAACCTTCTTTAGATCGAACATTATCCATTTACGTTAGAACCACAAATATCTACAATAACTACAACAAAGAAAGATCTCACTATAAAAGTTAACATTATATGGAAAAAAACTTGTCTATAAAAAAAAAAAACGCTATGTTTTTTAACACCTGTTTGTAAGAGTATACTAGGGTGAAACATTAACAGACTGGTCCAATCTGTTTTTCAGTGTATTCCCATGTGCCTTGTCATATTTTCAAAAAGCTTGATAGTAAAAGTAAAACAGTCCACCTTTTTAATTATGTGGTTAGTTAAACTACCAGAATATAATCTAAAGAGAACATACAGTAAGATGATTGACATTAGCTTTTATTAAGAAATGCCATTTTCTAAGTAAGACTATTTTGAAGAGTAAGGTATAATACTTATATTAAATATTTTTAACATATATATTGCCACTACACAGCTTCAGGGTCCTCAGTCGATACCTGAGCTTGAGTTACTGTCTGTAGTAAGTTCATATTAAGCTAAATTAAGTGAAATTAAACTTGCTCCCACTAAGACACTATTCTATAGCCTTTACCAAAGGGTCCCAATAATTCCAGATCTAACTGTATCCAACGATACAGGAAGAAGCGTTGCTAAGGGGACTGTAGAACCTCTGACTTTCAGGAGTTTTTTTTTTTTTAAACTGCAACCCTAGCTGCAACTGCTAACATAATAATAATATATAGCACATGCCACATGTATGCTGCTTAAAATTCCTGCACCCGCAGGTAAAAAGACTTCCCATGTCCCGCACTGCATATGTATGTGATGAATCAAAGATAATCAGTTATAGCTACTAATATTTAAACGAGACAAGAAGGATATAGAATTGCATGGCATTGGTATTCCTAGAGGAGGGGGAAAAAAACAGCTCATTGAGTAGCACATGTCCCAATGCTGTCTTTTTATTTCTCTCTTTCTTATATATTTCATGTACATTTGTTGCCTTTTTTAAACATCACATTTTTTGGCAAAAGAACTCATGGCTGCTTTCTCTTAAGAGGTGAAGCTTAATACACATGCAAATGCTGAAACCTTCTTTCATTATCACATGTTTATTTAATGATGTAAAAACCCATATTTTTTTTGGCCTTTGTGGTTCTGAGTGATTACAGCCAAGGGGTGGCCTGTCATTTGAGAGTTCTAGATTGATTTTAGAGTGCTGTTTGAAACGCCATGTGCCACACTGGAAGCTCTGCCAGCGACTCCAGCTCTCTCCACCTCAAACAGGCTTGTAAAAAAAAAAAGCCATTATGAAGAACAAGGGGAGGGCGAGTTTCAAAGGCTCAACCACTCCTCTGCACCAACCCAACCAGCTCCTAATTAGGATCTGATTAACCATGGGAGATGCAAATGCCAATTTCCTCCTTCACCCCTCCACAAATGTGATGATGGCCAAAATAGGAAGAGAAAGTCAAACACAACCAATGTAATGATTTATTCTGAGGAGACTGTGCAATCATCTGTACCTCTTTATGAGTAAGTTGCTAGTGGTCAAGCCCCAAACATGACAATAGCAATTAAAAGAGCGGGCGATTTGTACACATCTGGAGTGGATTTCCTCACCAGAGTAGTCAGCAGCTTACAGACTTGACTGCTTTACTCGCTCTCTCTCTCTCTTGCTCTCTCTCTCTCTGCCGCAGAGTGGGGGGTGCAAGGGTTAGGGTGTTATTTTTTCATCTGTTTGGTTAAAAACAGATGGTAGGTGTACATGAGTGAGGGTTGGTGATAAACAACTCTTGAATAGTATATGTACCATTAAACCACCAACAGAGAGTGTGGGAACTCTTCATAGCCTCATCACTTAGAACCGATGCCCTGTGACTTCCCGGCGATATTAATATCCCATTCACATCTTTGTACATAGTATACCACTAAACTAGTCCTCTACCCCTAAGTGTGGGAAGTCTATCTTAGGAAATAAGCATTTGCTTTATTTGTTGATTGTGGTTAACCCTCTTTTTCCAGGCGACACTGGATGAGCACTTGTAGATGTGTAGTTACAGGATAATGTTAAGTTTGTGAACACAGGGGGAAAAAAACCCACAGATGTTTGTTTGGTTGGGAGGAACAGTTGGAGCAAATGAAGGCAACCGCAGTCTTGATGCATCTGAGAGGGTGATTAGGAACTCTCTAATCTCTTCCTTTCATTCTGAGCCGTGTTTACTACTTAAATTGCCCATATATATTGATTAATTAAATAGTGCCACTTTTCTTCCTTTCTTTGAGCATGTATGCAAATAGCCTTGTGTAATATTAGAGACTGCTTTCCTGTGGTTGCAATGAATAAAGAAAGCAACGTCATATGGTGGAGTGACATGACTATATGATAGAAGAATAACGTGAAAAATTGAGCAGAGAGAGAGAGAGAGAGAGAGAGAGAGGCTAATCCTATGACTGGTACTGTATCATGTGTTTGACAGTCGGTGTATTGGATCTGGCTGAAGCTGATAAAGGGCATGGGTGGACCCAGAAATGTCCTGGTTATTTACGTCATATGTCCAAACCCTGCACTACTAACACTGCTAATCAGGCAATGATATAAAGATATTGCTTATTTTTAGTGCAAACTTGAAATTACCAAGAACTCTGTAGACGTATGCGTATGAGTGTTCTAAGAACGCATGATGAAACATGCATGTTGATTGTGTAAAAAAAAAATGCTTGATTTCTTATACAATTATCTATTAAATAGCTGACAGAAGCCTTTTGTAGACAGAAGTTTCTGTACCACATGGTAGATGTGACTTACGGAAAAAGGAAACATTTGTTCTTTCGCTAAGTAAATGCTTACTGCAAGCCGCATGTAGAAACACAATGAAAAGCAATTGTTTTAAGTTCTGTCTCATAGCCTTTGAAGGTCTGATTCGCTTCCTCACCAGCCCGACTTTTTCAAAATTCAGGTAAGACACAAGCAGACAGATGAGGCTTGCTTTGCATTCTTATCTCTGCCGTCATCTCTAGAATGAAAAACTTGGTGTGACTGCCTGCACATGTGTGTATATGCATGCATGTGTGTGTGTGTGTGTGTGTGTGTGTGTGTGTGCGCGCGCGTGTGCATGTGTAAGTGAACATTTCAGTGTGGGGGGATGGGCCACAGTGTAGGGTAGAAGGGACAGAAAGAAGGTGATAGACAGAAGAAACAGTGGAACAACAAAAGAGAAAGGAAACAGCAAAAGATATGGTGATTATGCAGGGGGTTGGGAGAGGCTGTTACCTTAAACAGCTAGAGAAAAAAACTTATCTAACTGTTTCCTAGTAATATACTGGTTTAAACTATTACGATGCAAATGTAATAATTTAGTTTTGTTCAACCATTAAAAGAAAACATACATGATTGACTTATTGCACAAAGAGAGTGGTGATGTCTCTCTGCCTCATAAATTGTACCACATTTTATAGTATTCATTCATTCGTCCCTCCATCGACATCAGTAAGCAATGGTTGGCTGCCATGACCTATGTCTTCGCTCCAGTAGTCATTGCTGTAGGGGAACTTACTGTATGTTGCAACCTCTGCCAACATGCAGGTGTATACACATTAACACATCCAATCATACACTACAAGCACTAAAATGTTCACATTAAACACCAGTATGAGTAAAAATGTTATCTTTGTGACTCTGACCATAACGTGGTTGTAGGTATTTCAGTAAAATAACTGGGGATTTCACCATAACAGTCTCTAGAGTTTATATATGATGATGTGGGAAAAATATGTCTGAAATAAAGTCTGCAGAAAGTCTGCAGCCTGAAACACCTTGTAGATGAGAGCCTCACTTTATACAACCATAGTGAGCAGAAACGCACTCAGTTATCACACCACTTTAAACCTTAAGGTATGTCAGCTTCAAAAACAGACGACCACACCAGGGTCAACCAAAAAAAAAAAATAATAATAATCTGATGCGGTCATGGACTGGAAAAATGCCAGGTGATTTTTTTCTTTTTGTCATGTTTCAATGAACCTGTGTCCATGATAACCTCAGATTCCTGTTCCTGGCTGGCCGCGAATGCGGCACTCTGCGTTTGTAGTGCATTCAAGGTGGATGTTTTGTGTGTGCTGAGCTCACCATAATTGTAAAGAGTAAATTTGAGTCACAGTATCCTTCCTGGCAGCTCAAATCAATCTGGGTAACTTCCTGAGCTCTATTATCAACAAGGCATTTGCACACATGCCCACTTGCTCACTCAATAGTTTTTCCACAATTCTGTGTAAATACTAGAGCCTGTTGTGTGTGAAATTTCCAGGTACTCAGCAGTTATGAGAATGAAATACCAAATGAAATACAAATTTTGATGTTTGGTGTTAACATTAAATGGATTTCTTCACCTGAATCTCTATGACTTTTTTATTGCCTCATGACTGGCTGATTACCTACTGTAATGACATGAATGTGCAATTTCTTTATATAATGCTTGATTTATTTATTTATTTATTTATTTATTTATTTAATATAAGCTTTTAGCCTGCAGCACTTCATCATCTATTTAAGTTATTTCTTGATTAAACAGGTCTAGAAGTATTGGAAATTTAATTTAGCTTTCCAGAAATCACAGGTCATTCATGATTTAACAAGAGAGCAATTACATTTTCACATAGGGCCAGGTAGCTTTGGACCATTTTTTCCTTAATAAATAAAATAGTTATTTGAAAACATTATGCATTTTGTATTTTAAATTAAATACAATTAGTTCTCAATCATTTAATTACGAGAAATATGCAATAAATTAATGAATTAATAAATAAACATCAGGAAGGGGCAAATACTTTTTCATGGCACTGTACATACATACATACAGTATTGTGCAAAACTCTTGAGCCATCCCATTTTTTCATATAAAATGTGGATTAAATTCAATAAATTGGAACACGTTTTACTTCCATAGGCTACAAAATTCCTAAACATTAAAAAATTGTTTATTCATAAAATCCTCAGCTGCAGCCTCATTTGCCCATTTGTCTGTTGCAACCCTTCATCATTCAGTATCATCAGTATACTACAGGCCTGATCATCTGTCACCATCTCGTGCATCTTTCTCGAGTTAGAAAGCTTTTATGCTTCATAGCTCACTTTGTGGCTTAACAACAACAACAAAAAATCATTTACAGGTACAGGTTCTAGACTGAAATGGGAGCCAAAATCTTACCAAAAATGAGAGCCAAGAATTCCTTCAGAAAACCTAAAGAATAATTTTTCAAGACCATTTTAACAAATGCAAAAAGATCTGGCTCTTTGGAAGCAAAATATAAAGAAATGTGGGGTGGGTCAAGACTTTTGCACAGTATGGTACATACATACAGAAACAATGTACAACAACAATATTCTAGCAATATATTATAGTTAGAGAAAATGTTACAAAAGGTACTGGGGCATTGAGTGTCATCAAAGGAGACATGAATGGAGAAATATACCAGGACATATTAGAGGAAAATATGATCTCATCTATCAAGAAACTGAATCTGGACAGAAGATGACTGTAACTGTAATTCTATAGCATACAAATGAATTATACACAATTGTGTTTTTTTCTATTTGATATTTTTTTGGCAACAGATTGAGGAACATTTGGTTATATACTGTATAAGGGTATCCCAAATTTTTCCCGTACTGTAAATTCAAAGAAAGATGGAGCTAGTTATAATGACAAAGAGAGAGAATATCATATTGCTTTCAGAAAGGTAGAATTTTAAACTTTAAAACAGAAATGATTCATTTAACTTTTAGACTCTTACCATATATACACTGTTTGTCAATTTTCATATGAGCAATTAAACACTGTAAATGTATACATGTAATACAGAGTAAATATTACTTCCTTGTCTTTTTTGTTTTTTAAGGATATGTAAACCTTTGCACTTGGCTATAAATGAGAATATTCACAGCGCACAAAAGGCATGTTTTAGTATGCATAGTCTGAATATACATACATTGCATATTTTGTATAATACGTATATTATATAATACGTACTGTATATTGTTATATTATTGTGTTACATGCATCCAATAACTCTTCAGGAGTTTAGTCACTTTTTATATTAAACATTTCGCTATACATATGTGAAGTTCTCTAATTGGCCAACCATATGGCAGGTGTGCAATGCATAAATTCACCAGACACAGGTCAAGAGGTTAATTTCCACATCAAACATAAGAATGAGGTATAATGTGATGATGGTGATGATGATGATGATGATGATGATGATGATGATAACAACAACAACAACAACAACAACAACAACAACAACAACAACAATATTATTATTATTATTATAAGAAGAAAAATGTTTGATAGGTGCCTTTCCATTCTCTCAAGGTCATAGACTGAGGTTTGAGTAATTCTCCTGGAATTTTTTACAAATAAGCGTCTAGAAGTTACACAGAATGATGTGAAGAAAAGAAACATCCAGTGATCAGTGGTGCTGAAGCAAATGCCTAAATGATGAGAAAGGTCAGAGAAGCATGGACAGAATAGTTTGATTGGATTTGGATAAGCTACAAGTAAGATGGATGACCGGCAATAGCCTAGGCCCACATCAGATTCCAATCTTGTTATTCAGAAACAACTTCAAATAAAATGGACAGTTGACAACAGGTAACTGTTAATTAAAAGTTGTCTGGACAACAGGAGAGCCCTATGCACAGCAAGAGACAATCTGTCCCAGGCCATCAGACAGCCAAAGTGCAACTATGCACAAAGAATTCACAGCCAGTTTCTAAACTCTATGGACCCATGGAATACGTGGCAAGGTATTAAGGCCATTGTTTACTATAAAGTCCCATCACATCTCTGTAATTGTGATGTCTTGCTCCAAGATACAATTAACAATTTCTGCATTGTTTAACAGTATACAGCACCTAAATGGCTCCCAAACAAGTACTTTACCTGTCCACAGAAGATGTTGTAAGTTTGATGTAAGTATCTTGACACATAGCCCATAACCAGAGTTAAACCACAGAAAGTTGGAAAGCTGCTGGTCCTTAAAAAAAAAGACAAGTATGCAAGGATTCTATTCATAGACTTTTGCCATTTGACACAATCATCCCATAGCAACTGACAGAAAAGCTGAGCCTGCTGGGATGTACCTTCTGCAACTGGAAACTGGACTTTTCAAATTCGAATCCCCAGTCCATCCGGATTTGCAAAACGAGGAGCACCACTGAACATAAGCCCAGTACTCCACAGAGCAGTGTCTTAGTCCGTTGTGTGTAGATTACTGACTCAAATCATATCAATAAGTGGGCTGGAGAAACTATTCCGTGTTTCATTAGTAAGAATGATAAATCAGCACAGAAGAATGAGGTGAGGCAGTGACCACTTAATACTGCACATCAATGGGACTAGTTGTCCTGTGTCATGAACATAAACTGTCTTGCATTTTTATTGTCCTACATATTAATTGTATTATTTGGACTTGGTCTCATACTATTATCTATCTACACTTTATTTAGTCCTGTCTACTATGTTTCTGTGTTTTTTTGTGCTGCACCATGTTTCTGGGGAAATTGCATTTGCTTCTAATGTACGTATGTACAAGTTCATTCAATCACCTTTAGCTTTCCAATTTGAGTATTGGAATATTCCTTTGCCCTTACAGAATAAAAACAACTTTGATGTGATACCCTGTTCATTCAGCACATTCAGTTAATCAACTTCATTTTATTGCCACATAACTTTGCTGAGCCTAGATCTGACCAACTGAAGCAGTCCAAGATCATTACTCTGCTTCTAAAGGCTTGTGCAGTAGCCATTATGCATGAAAGGTGCATCACTTCCCTTCTTACTCTGACTCAGCCATTGCTCTGGAATTCATCAGACCACATGACCTTTTTTATTGCTCCAAAGCAAATTCAAGCCATTTTTTCACTGTGCTCACTAACAAGTGATTTTCTAATAGTCACGCAGTTGTTTAGTCCCAGTTCAGTGAGTAACACTGTGTGCATTTGGAAATGGTCTTACTTTCACTATTAACCACAGCAATGTTTTTTACTGCTCATTTTTCACCAAATGTTTTATCTCCCTTATATATAAGAGAGATAATATAATTTATTCTTCATTTACAGCAATTTGGACACTTTCTCCTGGTCAGGGACACTGCGAATCTATTGATAATATCGCCAGTGTTGGACACCTCGCAGGAGAATCCAATGCAAACCACTGCACAGACCACCCAAGCTCAGGATAAAACTCACGATAGAGGCTTTTCTTATTTAATATAATGTAGTAATATATATATAGCTTCTACCTACATAATAATGCAAAAAAACAACTGACAGTGTTTTTACAAAATTTTTGGCTTCATTGTGGTGGCGGCTCTGGAAGGTTGTGAGCTCAAATCCAAGTAAAATATAACTGCCACTGCTGGAGTACCTTAAGTACCTTAATCCTGATCTAATCAGCTGAATTATTAGGTAGGTATGAACTGATAAACACACATGCACAATCACACTGATATACATCCATCTGAACCCGCTCATACCTACCTACCTGTGCTGCTCTTCGCAATTTTTGCACAATATTTATGTCACTGCTATTTGCACACGATATTCTTGTCAAAATTGTTTAATTGTTAAACTGTTTACTGCTGCTCTTCCCACTACCTCAATTCATACTTCATCCAAAAAAAAAAAAAAAAACCTACTGTTGTGTGTTATGTACCTCTTTTTTTTGCACATTTGCACGTGCACTTTGTCTATTGTCTATTTTTGTATAGAAATTTGATAGGTCTTTTAGGTTAACTTAAAAAATGTAAAAATTTGTGTTGTAAATTTATGTATGTAGCACCTTGGTCCTGGGGGAACGTTGTTTCGTTTCACTGTGTACTAACTGTATATGGTTGGAATGACATTAAAAGCCTACTTGACTTGACTTGACTAGGGTAAATACAGAACAAAAGCAAATGTAAAAAAAAAACATATACAAATTTACACATAAGTATTAGCATATTTATTCATCTTCTATATGACTTATCCTGATCAGGGTCACAGAGTACTGGAGCCTATCGCAGGAGACTCTGGGCACGGGGAAGCTACACCCTGGACAGGGTGCCGATCCATCACAGGGAACACAAACTACAGGAGTTTTATTTTTGGGAATGCCAAATAACCTGGTCTGCATGTCTTTGGACTGTTTGTGGAAACCAGATTACCAGGAGAAAACCCACCAAGCATGGGGAAACAATGCAAACAGACCCAAGGTGGGAATCGAAATGTCGACCCTGGAAGCGCGTGCAAGGCGTAAGTGCTTACCATTATGCCATCATGCTGCCAGGACTCTTTAGCATGAGAGATAAATACACTGATATCCTGTTCTAATTCTGAGACTGTTTCCTGAATGTGTGAATTTAACACCCACAGGTAGTTCATGGGCAAACATAAGTAAATTCTTAATGCTTTTATTGCACTTAGCCTCTCTTAAACTTTAATACTTTCACGTTTCCTATATGTGTTTTATATTAATTTAAAAACAAAAAAGCTGATACATTCTAGATACTGCAAAAGTTGTCAGCAGAAAATCATTTGATATTTAATTTTAGTCTCTTCAGTGGCTCAGTTTCGCAGCAGCGTGTTAAGGGTTAAACACGCTCCCCGTTTTTCGCAGTGCATTGTGGGACTGTAGGGGATTCACAATGGCGGCGAAACCAAATCAATTAAAACTTTTCTATCTAAGTTGGCTATACGGAACGGTTCTTTTTCTTAACACATGTATTAATGCTAGTGACTTGACGTGGGATGAAAACGGATATATTGTGTACTGCCCGTGCATGGGTAACTGTTTATTTTGCGATACCTTTAGAGAAAGGTGTTTGTATATCAGCGCAGTAATGAACGTTATGCTAGATGTAAACGCGTATCAGTGACAGAATTTCTGTCAAATAAACAGTCGTTATTTACTCAGAGCTGTTAACAGATAATGTAACGCAGCCAGAATTGCATAATGCAGTGTTTGTTGGGAATTTCAGGTCGGTTCGGGAACCAGGCGGACCATTTCCTCGGCTCGCTGGCTTTTGCAAAACTGGTGAACCGGACTTTGGCGGTTCCGCCGTGGATCGTTTATCGGCATCACGCGCCCCCGTACACTAATGTAAGTGCTGCTCACTCACACGGCTTACATACGGGGATTGATACCGAATATCTCAAGTTAATTATACCTAATTAATAATTTGTCAGCATAGAGACTTAAGTTAGTACTGTTGCCTTATATCTCCAGGATCCGTGTTCGATTCCCGCCTCGGGTCTGTGCATGTTCTCCCTGTGCATGGTGGTTTCCTCCGGGTGCTCCGGTTTTCTTCCGCAGTACAAAGACAGAATAGGTTAATTGGCATACCCAAATTGCCCATAGTGTGTGACTGTGTGTATGTGTTTGCGCCCTGCGATGGATTGGCACCCTGTCCTGGGTGTACCATGCCTCGTGCTCGAAGTCTCCTAAAATAGGTTCCAGGCCCCCACAACCTAGCATACAGAATAAAGCGGTATAGATGATAAGGGTGAGCGTTCACAAATTTCCTGCACTGTGTGAATGTTGACCCGTTATAAAATGGGAATAAATTGGAAATGACTTCAGAGGTACCTAGATGGATGTTAAATTATATGGGATCATAATAGGGCAATGCCAACCAACATCGCAAACAAACGCAGAACAAACGTTCCTTACAAACCCAGAAAGAAACTCAACGGATAGTGGTGCTTTCCTTCAAACGTAGCTCCACATTTCTTATATCATTCATCTTGTCTTTGCTCAAATTTAGACTACAAACTACAAAATGTGACTCTAAACACCTTAAAGGGGATTTTTTTAAAACCAGTCATTTAATCTCTACATGAATTTGATCTTTGTTTGTGTGCTACCAGTGGATCAAAGATTTGCTTTAGCTCATTTTAAGGAATTGAATTAACTTAGGGCAGTGGTGGCGTAAACGGTTGAGTCTGTAGGTTACTGGGTTTCTGATTGAAAGGTTGGAGGTTCGCGTCCCATGAACAAGGCCCTTAACCCTATCTGCTCCAGGTATGTTGTATCTTGGCTGACAACTTCCTAACTGGGATACTTGAAAATATCAATTTCCCTTAATAATAATAGTAATAATAATATTAATTAATATTATTATTATTATTAAACAAATATTATGATTGGGGAGGTTACTAGACTATGCATTATACATTTGTTCATGTATGTGTTCCTACTTTAATTAAGATGGATCTATAAATCTCTGTCCACTGGTGTAACACTTTTTGGCTGTAGTCCATTTTCTTTCTGCTTCCCCTGTAACAGGTGCATGTTCCCTACAGTGAATATTTCCAGCTGGAGCCGCTCAAGCAGTACCACCGTGTGGTGAGTCTTGAGTACTTCATGGACCATCTGGCTCCTACACACTGGCCACCGGGCCAGAGATCGGCTTACTGCTTCGAGTCAGCCGTCCAGCGGAGTTCAGATAAGAAGAGCTGCCCTATGAAGGTGTGAAGGGATTTGATGGGAAGATGTTTCAGAACATCTTATAACATTACATTAAGTGCTGTTTCTTTAATTCTTTAATTGCCGCGTTGGTATTAAGACCGACCGATTAAGATAGCCTATATGCATAAAAGACCTTAAGTGACTGTGTGTGCACTGTATGTTCCTACCTGTATCCTGATAAAGAAAAATGACATGGATTCTAATATATGCATAATTATGTTAACAAGGTATCAATATAATAAATTAGTTGTATTTAAGGCAATGGTTTTGGCTTTTTGTCTAAATGTAAAGGTAGTGTCTAAAGCAGTATTTATATTCCCTGTATTTGGAAAATATTTAGACACAGATAGAAAGAAATGTGCAGATAGAACTAAATATGTCTGATATGCTATTCATTTGTTTTATTTGGTGATTTGATTAGAAGTAGGTTGGTAAAAGAATTAAGTAGTGTTCTTGGTATCAGTAGCAATGCCCCGCCCTCTACTAGAATAGAATAATTACTGATTTTCTGTACAGGATGGAAATCCCTTTGGTCCATTCTGGGACCACCTTGGAGTGGACTTTGACCGTTCTGTCCCGTTTGGTGGCCTGTATTTCAGCTCCTACTATGTTCCACATTGGATTAAACGGTATGAATGAGTTGAGACTGTATTTTTCATGATTTCATTGCACTATTTTAGCAAGTGTTTAATTCAGTGAGCAATCACAAAGGTGCAGATAAATCCATTACCTCAGGTTTCCCCCAACGGAGCACCCAGTGCTGGCTCTTCCTGGAGCTCCAGCCCAATTCCCTGTTTTAGAGGAGCATGTGGGCCTGCAGCGCTATGTTGTGTGGAATGAGAGGATGGTGCAGGATGGGGAGAAGCACATCAGCACACTGCTTCCCAGACCTTTTGTTGGTATTCACCTCCGTATTGGATCAGACTGGGTGAGGATCAGACCGTGCTTGTGTGTATACCTAACGTTTGTACACTAATGTTAACTCGCGTGAAAGTTTAAGTAAAAACTGACTTGAGAAGCAGACTAAAAGGGGAGTATCTGGCTTCATGTCTGTAAATATTGGTCCACTTGCCAGTATTTACAGGCATGCAGCCAGATGCTCCCCTTTTATGTAATTTATATTTTTTACAAAATATGTAATTCATGAGGCAATATATGTTTACTTTTTCTTTTTTACTATTTCACACCAGTGGTGCTGTGTATCTCTCTTCTTCATTCTTTTAAAAATATTTTTGAAATTCATATGCTGAGTGAATACATGAAAAATGAGTACAGTAATCTGATTTTAGCTAAAGTTAGTTTGATTTTTTCTTGTTGACATAGCCTCAAGAGAAAAACTAGATCCAACCGTTCTGAAATTTAGCTTGGTCAACTCTACATTACATGTGTTCAGTATACTAGAGTCTTGTGCCAACATAACATAGTTGGTGCTTTTTATTAAAATAGACTTTATTCCTTCCTTCATGTGTGTGCAGAAAAAACAAGTACAGGAGCAAGGGAGAGAGAGGGAAATAACTTATAATAAATTTCCTGCAAATTGAATCGTTCTCTTGAAAAGATTAAAATAAAAATGAAGGGGCAAATATACTTGGGCTGCTGTTAAAATATTTGCCCATTCTTTATGTGTAACATTTTTGCAAATTAATCAATTGTGCAGTTTAGTGTTGCTCCATGTGTTGTCTTGCTGTTTTTAACGCAATACTCTTTTGGTAATGATTAATATCTGATACTGAAATTCTTAGTAAATAAGCTGATTCTGCATATTTAAAATGTTGTGTGTGTTCACATCTGTATAACATCTGTCAAAATTAAAATGCATGCGCAGAAAAAAGTATCAATCCAACATTTCAAAAAATGATCTGCTGCAGGACTAATTTACAGAATCAACCTTGTTGTGCTTTAGTTGTTACTGTTGCCACCAATCTTTAGTGTTGGTGTGACGAGGGTGAAACTAGGCTTTTGGATCCTTCAGGCACTAGACTTTACCGACAGCCATTCTCTTTTTCATTTCCATTTTTACCACATCTAGCAAAATGCCTGCAAAATGCTGGAAACAGGTGATGCTGGTCCCCACTTCATGGCGTCACCCCAATGTGTGGGTTATGACAGACAGACAGCACTGCCGCTGACCTTGACTATGTGTCTGCCTGACCTGAAGGAAATCCTGCGTGCCGTCAAGTTTTGGGTGAAAAAGATTGATGCTCAGTCTGTCTACATTGCCACTGATTCTGAGTCTCACAGCTCTGATATTGAGAAACTCTTCAAAGGAAAGGTGAGTTGACCTCAAATTGAGCTTTACTAGCCTAGGAGGTAAAGAAAACTTTATTTGCTCATTCTGTGGTAAAATGTCAGTAGGTAGCATGCAGGTATTTAACCATTTTGTCTCCCTTCTCTATATAAATTTATTAAGCCTGTATAAATGTTGAGGTTGTAAAGTAGTAATTCTTTTGTTGAGTGTCGTATTAAGTCAGGTATTAAATCATGCAGGGTAGTTTTGCATTGTGGTTAATAGTGTGCATTTGTTAAAAAATGTCAAATCTTCAGTTCTGGAAAAAATCTGTTAATAAATACCTTATTCCTGATCCTTCAGCAGAATTGAGAAATTTAATTCTCAAAATTGGTTTAAAGCCCTTTAATGCAGAGGATAGGGTTAGATGGAGGCAGATGACTCACTGTGGCGAACCCTTAAAGGGAACAGCTGAAAGACAATGAAAAAAGAAGAGGATTTAATCCTTTAATGAACACTATTCAGTCCGGATATTAATCAACAGGGATATTGTCATGACCTATAGGTGTTGATTTTATTTGTACGTTTTAAGTATCCTGATTTGGTATTTTATTATTATTATTATTATTATTATTATTATTATTATTAACAAACTTGGCAAATAATTCGTTCCTACCACCCACATTGCCACCTGCTAATATGTTAACAGTTTAGAGGGCACCACCTGTAGGATCACAGAGGAACTACAGCATTTTACCTCATCAAATAGAAATGCATATAAATTAATAACTAATTCAAAACATTAATTCTGGAGTCAGTATGGTGATGCTTGAATTGCTGCACAAAATAATCGTGACACTTTTTTTTGTTTTTCATTTTTTTGTTATAAAATTGTGCTGCTAGCGACGTTATTTTTAGGGATAGATGGGAAATCCTGGTATGAGGGTTTCCTCTTTCTTACTGCCTCACAGAATACTTTTTCAAATATTCTTTTTCCCTAAGCTCTTTCTCACAAACAAATTTGCACTGGCCATATCTCAGCAACTGGACATGATGCATTTTGATAACAGGTTTATTATTGTAGCAATGAAATCAGCAACCCGAAAACATCCATAACCCAAATCACCCAAAATGTGATTTAATACCTGATTTGAAGTAATGGCTCACATATGAGAATTTAGCATGGCAATAATCATGGTTCTTGTACATGGTTCTTATACATACAGTCATGGCCAAAATTGTTGGCACCCCTGAAATTCTTCCAGAAAATCAAGTATTTCTCACAGAAAAGTACTGCATTAACACATGTTTTGCTATACACGTGTTTATTCCCTTTGTGTTTTTTCAAAACAGAAAAAAGAAAGGGGGGGGGGAAGCAGATTTGACATAATGTCACAAAACTCCAAAAATGAGCTGGACAAAATTATTGGCACCCTTTCAAAATTGTGGATGAATAAAATTGTTTCAAGCATGTGATGCTCCTTTAAACTCACCTGGGGCAAGTAACAGGTGTGAGCAATATAAAAATTACACCAGAAAGCAGATAAAAAAGGAGAGAAGTTCACTTAGTCTTTGCATTGTGTGTCTGTGTGTGCCACACTAAGCATGGACAACAGAAAGAGGAAAAGAGGACTTGAGAACCAAAATTGTGGAAAAATATCAATAATCTCAAGGTTACAAGTCTATCTCCAGAGATCTAGATTTGCCTTTATCCACAGTGCGCAACATTATCAAGACTTTTGCAACCCATGGCACTGTAGCAAATCTCCCTGGGTGTGGACAGAAGAGAAAAATTGATGAAAGGTTGCAATGCAGGATAGTCTGGATGGTGGATAAGCAGCCCCAAACAAGTTCCAAAGAAATACTAGCTGTCCTACAGGCTCAGGGAGCATCAGTGTCAGCGCAAACTATCCGTCGACATTTAAATGAAACGTTATGGCAGAAGATCCAGGAGGACCCCACTGCTGACACAGAGACATAAAAAAGCAAGACTACAGTTTGCCAAAATGTACTTGAGTAAGCCAAAATCCTCCTGAGAAAATGTCTTGTGGACAGATGAGACCAGCTAGAGCTTTTTCGTAAAGCACATCATTCTACTGTTTACCGAAAACAGAATGAGGCTACAAAGAAAAGAACACAGTACCTACAGTCAAATATGGTGGAGGTTCAAAGATGTTTTGGGGTTGTCTTGCTGCCTCTGGCACTGGGTGCCTTGACCGTGTGCAAGGCAACATGAAATCTGAGGATTACCAAAGGATTTGGGTTGCAATGTAGGGCCCAGTGTCAGAAAGCTGGGTTTCCGTCCGAGATCTTGGGTCTTCCAGCAGGACGATGACTCCAAACATACTTCAGAAGGCACCCAGAAATGGATGGCAACAAAGCGCTGGAGAGTTCTGAAGTGGCCAGCAGGTAGTCCAGATCTAAATTACACTGAACACCTGTGGAGAGATCTTAAAACTGCTGTTGGGAAAAGGCGTCCTTCCAATATGAGAGACCTGGAGCAGTTTGCAAAGGAAGAGTGGTCCAAAATTCCGGGTGAGAGGTGTAAGAAGCTTATTGATGGTTATAGAAAGCAACTGATTTCAGTTATTTTTCCCAAAGGGTGTGCAACCCAAGCCCATTTTTGGAGTTTTGTGTGACATTATGCCAAATTAGCTTTTTTTCCCTCCCTTTTTTTTTGTTTTGTTGTAATACACACAATGAGAATAAACATGTGTATAGCAAAACACGTGTTATACTGTACTTTTCTGTGAGAAATACTTGATTTTCTGGAAAAATTTCAGGGGTGGCAACAATTTTGGCCATTACTGTATAAGCATTAAAAGCAATAACATTTAAGGTTACAGAAAAATAACAAGCTGTGGTGTTTGATTGGTGTTATACATTACTGAGTAGATGATTTTCCAATAACCTCATGTCCTGAAGTATATTATTCCTCTGACTCCATAGCAACTTGCAAACGCTAATAATTGCTTATGTGCATAAGATGTTTTGTTCTATTTTCTTTTCTTAATGTTCTGGAACATCCATATAACAAGTTAGTTTGCATTATCACCTGTTAGAACAACCATAAATAATAATTCACTTACAGTTCCCCTCTCTCTCTTTTTTTTTCTTGCTTGAAGTTAATAAGAGCAAATGCAGCTTAATATGTTACTGAGAAACCAAAGCCTGCAAAATCCTCTATCCTGAATAATTTCCAATGTTCAAAAAGAAATATAATTAACCATTAACATTAAGTTTTGACATTGGAGACATCAAAATGCAGAATAAAGATCATACGTTGAAATGTACAGAAAGCCTCATACTTTTCATACGTTTAAAAATGTCCATCTGTGTATGCTCTTACTATAAAAACAAAAATAGAATACAATTAGCTTGTTAAAATAAATCTGATTACCCTTGCAACCAGAACTTTTGCCAAGCTCATGCCGAACACACACTGGCCAATCAGAATCAAGAAGCCTAGTGATACAAAGCTGATTAACATCATGATTGAAGTAGGGCTGTAGCTATCAAATATTTTAGTAATCGAGTATTCTACCAAAAATCGAATTAATTAATCGAGTAATCGGATAAAATGCACTTTTGCTTAATTAAACAGCAATGTAAAATATATGAGAAACAAAGATTAATTGGTTTTCTTTTTAGAAAAATCTCCTTTTATTTTTTAAATGCATACAGCATTTTATCACAAATAAACATTGTAATTATTTACAAGACAATGACTACCTTATACCCCTGTCTCACCTATGCGGTTTGACTCGCAGTAAGACGCGGTGTTAGGCACCGTGAGCCGCCGAGTTCTGCAAGGTCCTCCAAAAAAAATAAACATGTTTAAACACGTTTTAAGGCGGCTTAAATATATTAAATTTTTCGGGAAGAAAGATGGAAACGTAATTGCAGCGCCAAAAATTGCGGTGAATCATAAAGAGCCGAACTTCCGGCCACCGCGCGAAACCGCGTAGGTGAGATAGGGGTATTTAAGTTGACTGAGATTAAGTGCATTACATTTTTATTTTAAAGCCTTTTCTGGGATGCAAAAAAAAAGTTTTTCAAATGACTTTAAGGATAAAAAAAAACTAAGGCACACATTAAAATAAATGATTACACAAAAAGTTGTGCAACTAAAAGTTTCTAAATCTACATCTCGGCCATGACATAAACCTTTACTGACAATTTATCGTTTTCTTTTGCTGCTTTCTTCTTCTCTTGGCCTCGCTGATAATTTTATTGCTCCCTTCCATTTTACAGCCCGCAACAGAACGAGCCCTCAAATCAATACACAGCTAACTGTTTGTGTCTCCTTCCGCTTTGTGGGTGACGTAAGCGCTGCTTCTTAGTTGGTGTTTACTGTCGGCTTGCACCCGGAAGCGTGTTGTGTCAAAAGCGTGCTGTCAACAAATAATTGTGCAAAAACAAAACGCAAGCTTTTAAAATTAATTAAACGAAGCGCATCGATCATTTTTTGTAATCGATTTACTCGAGGAATCGTTCCAGCCCTAGATTGAAGTCACCTTGGGATTAATTTTTTTATTTCAAGATCTTTTTTTATTATTATTGTAGACTTATTTATCTATGTAAACTGAGATTGTCATATGTTGGTTAACAAGTAATTTTGGTTTAATTACCTAGTTTTTATATGATCCTGTTCACAGCCTCATTTTTGGTTTCTCTTACACAGGTAAAAGTGGTCAGTGTTCATCCAGATGTGGCTCAGCTTGACTTGTACATCTTGGGCCAAGCCGACCACTTTATAGGCAACTGTGTCTCATCATTCTCAGCCTTTGTTAAGCGAGAAAGAGATATCCATAGCAAATCGTCCTCTTTCTTTGGCATGGACTACCTTGTCAAAAAGAAGGGAAAAGAGGAACTTTAGAAACCATCTTGCACTTAAGTGTTCATAACTGTTAAAGCCGATGACTTTAGTGATCTCAGGTGAATAATTTACAGAAGAGTAAGGCTTAAAAAAGTTTTTGATACAAAAAGTTTCAGACTAGTTTAGAACATTCCATGCTTACAAATAACCGTTTGAAAAATAGCACATTTATGTATAGTATTCACAGGATTTTGCATTTTATTCTAATGCACTTCTGTTAATTTAGTTGTTTAATTGATAAAAGAAATGCTGATGTATACATGTGCTTCATGTTCACGTAAACAGTAAAATAGAATAGAACAGTACAGAATTCTTGTGTGACCACTTACATTTTCATATTAAATTAAATTAAATACAAAAAATGGGAACAATCTTTTTTTACTGTGAGAGGCTGCAGAATGCCTAAAGATACAATTTTAGAATTGGTTGTTTATGTAATAGCCTTAGCAGTAACCTCATTTCCCCACTTAACTGTTCCAACCACTTCAGCATCACCATTATACTAATCACCGGACTGATAATCTGTCATCATCTGCACCTGTTTCTTACTGGTTCATGCCTTAAGTTAGATGTTTATGATTGAATGATTCACAGGTCACTGTGTGGTTTAAACAGAAAGCATTCCTCTAAAACTGGTCAGGTAAAGGGTATGGACTGAAAATTAAAGCCAAAAAGTTCCTCAGGAAGCATGAAAAAAACAAAAAGTATGACTTTTTGGAAATAACATATAAAGAAAAGACGGTGGCTAAATGCTTTTGCACAGTACTGTACAAGTTTGTAAATTAGAAACCTATTGACAAGCGAACCAACAACACACCACAGGGTCAGTAAATGATCCTCTATAGTGAAGTGATGAACCCAAATTAGTCAGTTGGTTTGTGCATAATAACGAAACTGAACACTACCAGTAAGCGATGCAAGGATCTTTTGTGTCAAACATTTGCATATACACTCTTTAGAGTGTAAAGCTGACTGATAATAAATTGTACTTTATATGTCATCCAACCCATACCAGCATTAAAAAAAAAGATTTTGTTGTCAGGGTTTGTGCATGTGTGGAGTATTTGTGCATGTTCTTCCAGTGCATGTTTTTGTGCATGTTCTTAGCTCACAAAAATATGTGAGTTATAGGATTGGCTACATTAACCTTTTGAATGCAGAATGTCTTTATATGATGACATGACATTTTCTTCCAACTATAAGAATTTTTAGATCAATTGCCTATTTACTTGAATGATCCTCATATGAGGAATGTTAGAATTATTATATACTGTAGGTATAATTATATATTAGGTATCATTATTTTTCCAAGCTTCTTCCCGTTTGAAAATATAAAATTTTTAGTTATCATGTTCTAATAAAGAGAAGCATGGGAAGAAATTGCAATGTATGCAATAGTGTGCAGAGTTCATGCATCAGGAGGATGAATTGAATGTGTTCATATATGGTATTCTGCAACTGATTGGTGAAGAAGCTTTGAATCCACCATGACCCTGACCAATGAATCAATCAATCAACATTTATTTCTATAGCACTTTACAGCAACCCAAGTTGTACCAAAGTGCTTCACAGTTCTAAAAATGACAATACAATGGCATTAAAAATAGAAATAAAAAGCCATAAAAAATTATAATAAAAAGATAAAATCATAAAAATATTACATATAACTATAACCTATTAAAAGCTATTCTAAGTGAGTCTTTAGTTTTGCCTTAAACAGAGGGAGGTCCGTAATGCTGTGTAACTCAGGTGGAATGGTGTTCCAGAGTTTAGGACCAGCCACTGTGAAAGAGCGATCACCCCATTGTTTGGATCTTGACCGAGGGACCACTAACAGGTTTTGGTTAGCAGAACGCAGGACTCTACTTTGTTGATAAAAATTTACTGTCTCACATAGGTAGGAAGGTGCCAGACCATTTATCGCATTAAAAACAAACACCAAAAGTTTAAACTGAATCCGGAACTGTACCGGAAGCCAGTGGAGAGAATACAGGACTGGTGTTATATGATCATATTTGCGATTACTGGTCAGCATACGAGCCGCTGCATTCTGTACAAGTTGCAGACGATGTAAACGAGCTTGAGTGACTCCAACATAAAGTGCATTGCAATAGTCTAGCCGCGAACTAATAAAAGCGTGAATGGCTTTCTCCAAGTCGGTCAGATTTAATGTGTGTGTGTGTGTGTGTGTGTGTGGTAAACCTATACAGCTTTTGTACAAGTGTATATTTAGCAATATGATTACCAGTATGATGTTGCAGTAAATGTACAGTAGATTTGCGCTATACAATAAACAATACTGTATATTCAGTATTTTAAATGTTCCTTTAATTCTCTTTAACAAACTCACTGCTGACGTTCTAATGCGGCTTTATTTTTACATATTTAATATATACATATCGTCTTAAAAAAAACACAAAAAAACATCAACATATAAAATAATGTTGAGTGACGGACGCTGTACAGTACGTGCTATCCGGCAGGAGAAAGCTTCACCTGGAGAAGACAGTTTACAAATCCGCAAAACAAGCACTGAGCATCTCTAATTA
>JAAGKR010001061.1:0-144889 GCA_011419295.1 Clarias macrocephalus
GACGTAGGTGATCCTACATATGGCAGTGATTATTTGTAAAGATGATTAATAGTTGACAGTACTGTATACTGTATGTCCTGACCACAGGGATGATTCACTGGAAAATTGTACACGCCTGTCACTTTCTAATTTGACTTTTTGACTAATTTATTTTGTAGGGTAAAGCTCGAAAGAAGAAGACCTGCACCAAGCCTGTCCCTTTCAATTTTTCGCAGTCTCGGACTCGTAACCAGAAGCGCACCGAAGCTTGCTCTGAACTGGCAACCAAGCCTGGAAATCTCACAACCCATCTGACTCAACATGCACTGGTGAAACCCGTAACCGTCTTTCAACACAGAACTCAAACCGGAGCTGCTAGACCAAACACTGGCTCGGGAGAAAAATCTGCAGACCATGCAAACAACAGTGCAGTTACTAATAAAGTCTCTCTAAGCACAGGGATTTTCAGAACTACAACGTTTGAACTAAATAACCCAGAGAAAGGCAATGACCTGACGTTGGCCATTCAGAAGGACTTGAGCACAAAATTAGGAAATATCACACTTGTGCAAACAGAACTTACCACGGATGGAGGATTTTCTTCAAAATCTGAAGATTGTTTTCCAAGCAGTAAAGGCTTTATACAGACTCCTCAGACAGGTGAGTGGTCCACAACAGGGTTCTTCTCTTTGTTTACTGGGTTTTCAACCTGGCTCAGCTATAACTTAGGGCTCAAAACACAATCTGTTTATGAACACACACATACTTGTCCTGCTGCACCAATTCCACAGCCTGATTGTCAGTTACAATAGTGGAAAATCTCATTAATGAATTGCCTCATTGGTGTAAATCTTCATTTTTAAACATTAATCAATAAAATCATAGACTACAGGGCCACGTTTAGGATCATCACTATTGAGTGTATTCCGTTGATTTCTTTCCATTTTCAAAATACGTGCCTGTCCTTGGTCATGGATTTGTCATTGCTGTTACCAGATTACATCACCCAGCCCTTATCCACAACATCGATTCATCAGGATGGAATGTATGCCTATGAACATTTTAAATTTAAAATATAGAACTACCGCAAAGTAATAATTGGAGCTTTCTTGAATCCGCAGGCGGCTCTGAAGAACATGGTAATGCAGAAGCGAGCAGTCGGACTCCACGCGTTTCCACATGTCCAGCTGGACAAGGCTCTACCGTTTTCCTGGTTTGTATTTTTCAACATTTTGTAATGAATCTGTATCTATTCTGTATGTACTGTACATATATAAACAAGCATACAGTACAAATATGTGTACTTGGTGATGTACAAGAAAATCGCCATCATTGTGGAAAAATTACTACTCATCTTTTATTTACATTTGAACCAAAAGTGGCATGTCCAAAATTATTCATACCCTTCCTATTATTTTTTTTGGTTTCATCTTATCTCTCTGACTTCTGGTCTTCTGTTTTATGGTCAGATGAAAAATTGAAAATTGAATTGTTTGGCCACAATGATGTAGCTTTCATTTGGCATAAAAAAAGGAGAAGCCTTTAACCCTAAGAACACCATCTCCGCTGTCAAACATGGTGGGAACCAAATGTTTTGTCAGTCGGTGAACCAGGGAACCTAATCACAGTAAACGGCACCATGAAAAAGGAGCAATACATCAATATTCTCAACAACAACATCAGGCACTCTGCAGAGAAACCAGTGGACATTTCAGCAAAGCAACAACCCAAAACACATTTTTGGTGAACGAATGGTTAGCAGACAAAAACATTAACGTTTTGCAGTGGCCCAGACAGAGTCCTGATTTAAATCCAAGAATCTGTGGAGGGAGCTAAAGATCAGGGTGATGGCAAGGAGACCGTCCAACCTGAAATAGTTGGAGCTCATTGCTAAAGATGAATGGGCAAAAATACCAGTGGAGACGCGCAAAACGCTGCTCAGCAATTATAGGAAGCGCTTGATTGCTGTAATAGCCAATAAAGGCTTTTCCATTGATTTATTGGGAAGGGTATAAATAATTTTGGACATGCCACTTTTTGTTCAAATGTAAATAGAAGATGAGTAATATTTTTTCCTCAGTGATGCCTCTTGTACATCGTCTTATTATCTTCTGGGAGAAGCCAGTGTCATTTCTAATCAAGAGAAAACTTGCTGGTTGAATGAAAGTAACTTGAAGTCAGAATTAGCCAGGGGTATGAATAATTTCTGGCTTGATTGTGTGTGTCTGTGTATATGTGTGTCTGTCTGTGTATATGTGTGTCTGTCTGTGTATATGTATGTGTGTGCGCGTATGTATGTGTGTGCGCGTATGTATGTGTGTGCGCGTATGTATGTGTGTGTGTGTGTGTGTATACGTATGTGTACATGTATATCAAGATAACTTACTGTTTTTCACACTGCTCAGCTGTTCTATGGTCAGGTGTGTATTGGTTTCATGTGTGGCATTTGTATTTGGAACCAGTTTCTTAATATCAAGCCATTATTATATGGAAAAATCACATACTTTAGATTTCTGCACTCTTAAACATGCAAAGCAGCAAAAACTGTTGAGTGTGGTCCTGTGACGTGACCCAGTAGTGGTGTCCTTTTTGTAATTCCGGATTTGTTTTCTTTGGATAACCAGGAATAATCGAGCGCCTCCTAATAACCCCACTAGCTTTACACCTGTACCTGTAGTTTTGATTTGGTGTAAATATTGTGCTTTCATTTGTGAATTTACTTTGTACATTCACAGTAAAGTTAAAACTAATATAATTTAAATGTATGCTCATCATAGATGTATAAACCTAATGGCAAGCATCACTAGAGTTGGTTATGTTCGATGTCGGCAAGACGTTCAATCTGCCTCTTGTGATTTATGCCCAAAACGTCACAACACTGAGGATCATTCTACATTCTATCAGACTACATTACTTTTTTTTTTTCTTCCCCTTTCCTCCAAAGTCCAATCTTTATGCTCCTAGCAAACTGAAGCTTTTTGTTTCTGAAAAGTTTCACTAACAAGTGGTTCTCTTATAGCCAAACATCTGATTACTCCCAGCGCTGTAACTTCCTGCCAAATTTTTTGCGTACAGAAATGCTCTTACTTTCATTATTAAAAGTAACTCTGATTTTTTTTTTCCTGCGTTTCCCCATTTTATTTATTTATTTTTATTTTATTTTTTTAACCAATGCAACTTCACCAACTGATCATGGCATTTTTCCCCCCCCAACCACATTTATTTCATGAATTTGACGGTTTAGCATTGTCCGTCCAACTTTTAATAATCAGCTGGACGGATCTAAACCTAATTCCAGTAATTTCAATATTTTCTCTGCTGATTGAGGCCAGTAATTAGACCCTACTAAAACACATTAATATCTTTTCCACAGCCTTGGAGGTTGTTTAAGAAATGAGGAACTACTCACTGCATCAGCTAGGGTTAAAGGAATTGTTACCAGATTAAACATATTAATCACTGCAGTAATTATCCAGTCAAAAAATCTTAAGTATTTGCTTTTTTGACTCCAAAGATTTTTTTGTTTTGTTTGTTTTTTTTTAATATGGTCATCGATTAGTGCATAAGGAGTACTTGTGTATGTTTGACTCTGACCAGACAACTGCTTTGATGTAATATATGACTAACAAAACAATAATGTTTTAGCCTCAGAGAGTCTCTGTAAAGAAGAAGAAGAAGGGGTTTTGGGGTACCGAGACCACATCAGGTTAGTGTGAGGAAGTACTAGAATTATGACCAGTTTAAAACCCTTTGCATTATATGATGCCTAATTTAAAGTACTTATTTGCTCAGATAAATCAGAAATTATTCACAAAATGGTAACAAGATTATCTGTTTATTTATTTATGTATTTATTTATTTATTAGAAAATTCGGTGCCGTTCTCCCCTGACCCGTCAGCCCTCCGCAGTATTCTGTTGAATGAAGGGGTTAAAGTCGGAGCGACACCAAATTTGTCTACCTGCCCTTCA
Source organism: Clarias macrocephalus (assembly GCA_011419295.1). Lineage (NCBI taxonomy): Eukaryota > Metazoa > Chordata > Actinopteri > Siluriformes > Clariidae > Clarias > Clarias macrocephalus. The sequence continues at coordinate 3,950 of JAAGKR010001061.1, forward strand.
GGCAGAGCCACCTCCATTTGCTCTGTGAGTCTACTACTGAACGCGGTTTGGTTTTATTTGTCTTTTGGTTTGTTATAGGTTTGAGACGTAAATTTTCATTTCTGCTTTGCTTTTCAGGCTAAGAGAGTACCAATTAGAAAGCCTCAGACACACGCTGCAGCATCAAGTGGAGAACCTGCGGGTAAATTGCTCCCTCATTTTATGTTAAAGGGATAGTTTGGTTTTTTTTTTTCCCATTCTGTCTTGAATCAGAATTGAGGTGCATATACTGTACGCGACTTTAGGTCTTGTTATTATTATTAATTTCCCTGCTCTGTACACCCACCATGAAGTTTGTCACTTGAAATAGCGAGTACAATGTACGTAATCGTACTTACCATACGGCGATACCTGGGAAAGAAAAAAAGTTACATTTCTACTTAACACACCGTAACATTGAAAGGAATAACCTGGACTGGAGGAGCTTCATATGAGTCTCAGCTGAATTTCGTAATGCATTTTTGCTCGTGACTGGGTTGTGGAATTGGCATTCCAGGTGACGAACTCCTGCAGCGCAGGAACATTTCTAATGATCAAGACCTGTAATAATGTACTTATATGCACCTCAAAAATAAATACACTTATTAATGACCCCCTTAATATATGACTATTTGTATGTCTAGATGTTTGATGTGGGATTCTGCAAGCACTTCTTGTGAAACTGTCGTTACCCATCATTCCCATTGAAACAATGCCTGTTAATACTGCATTTTGAAATGTTCGGATTTGTCTGACCTAGGAGATGCTGCGCCGTTCTCTCCTGAGGGAGTGAAACAGCCAATGACACCCAGAGCCTGCCCCTCAGGGACAACAACCTCAGTTTGCTCAGTAAGTAATACTCCAATTATAGTCCTAAAGGAATACTGCAGCATTTTTAAGTCTGATCTTGACCTGTAGTATCTGTAGCCTATGTATGTGGCATTTCTCCAAGCAATGGTTCTAATATATAAATGTACTAAAACCTCACTCTGGATTTTTAAGTATTTTTAACAATGCAACTTCATCAAGTGTTTAAGTGATCTCTGAACATGGTCATTTTTATCTTCCCAAACACACTTATTCAATGAAGTTCACGATTTAGTGGAGTCCTTCCAGGATTTAATAACAAACAGTTCTTTCAGGCCAGTACTTAGACCCGATTGAATTTAAATTCAAATTTCTGCTTTGCTTTTAAGGCTCAGAGAGTGCCTATTAGAAGGAATCCGACACACACTGCAGCATCAGATGGAGAAACTGCAGGTAAATTGCACCTTCCTTCTAGTGTTTTTTTTTCTTTTTCTTTTGTAATTTGCACACACCACCTAATTCCATGGTCATTCCTGATTTTTATTTCTTTCTACAATTTAAAACAATCCTGACGGCATCCAAAATATGCAATAATCTCCTTTGAACAGTTGCTATTGAGATGTGTTTGCTACTTGTGCTCTGTAAAGCCTTCATAACGGTTCTAATCTGAGGTGCTGGTTGTTAATTGGTGATTTTTGAGGCTGGTAACTCTAAATTAACTTCTCCTCTGCATCTGAGGAAGTTAGAAGTGTTTGTCTTGCTTTCCTGGGAAGGTCTTGATGAGAGCCAGTTTCATCATGGTGCTTGATGGGTTTTGCAAATGCACTTGATAATGCTTTACTTTCAAGAACTGTTCCAGAACAGCTGCCCTTCATGTCTTAAAATAACAACTGTTGTAATTATTACGTAAGTACGTGTACAATACCATATGTGATATTTCATAGTTTGGAAGTATTGCATGGATAAATGAATAGATTCATACATACACACATATGTACAGTACGTATGTACTTTATTAATCCTAAAATCAAATTTCAAACATCCAGTCTTGTTACATCCAGTAACAAGAATTACATTTGTAGTAAACGTACCTCAACTTTGAAAGATACTGACTCAGTTTAGCTCAGTGGGACTTCAGGAGCTTCATATGAACTTAACTGACCTTTTGAGATGCATTTTTATTATTTTTTTTTTTTTCCCCGATTTTCTCCCTAATTTAGTCGTGTCCAATTCCTCCCCGTCACTAGGGGGCTCCCACATTAAAGCTACTACTACCACTCAGCCGGGAGGGTCGAAGACTATCACATGTTTCCTCTGAACCACGTGACGCCAGCTGACCGCATCTTTTCGAACTGCTCGCTCGCGCACCGTTGGGGGCGGCGTAACACACTCAGAGGTTGCGCGATCTCACAGACGCCCCTGATTGGCTGTAGAGCTGTGATTAATGTGGGAGCACTAAGTACCTCTCATCTCTCCCCTCTGAGAGAGCTCGGCCAATCAGCCCTCTCTAGACCTCCGGCTGCGAGAGGTAACAGCACCACCCGGGATTCGAACTAGGGCGAATGATAGGGCGAGCGCTTTTACCACTGCACCACTCGGAGGCTGAGATGCATTTTTGAATGGTGTATGATCATCATTTGCAAGTCTACAGGTTTGATGGGGGATTCCGAAAGCAATTATTGTGAAACGGCCAATACACCTTTTTTTGTTTGTTTGTTTGTTTGTTTGTTTGTATTTTAGTTCATTTGAAAGTTTTGAAATGTATGGATTTGTCTGGTTTTAGGCGGTGCTGTGACGTTCTCTCCTGACCCATCAGCCCTCCGCCGTATTCTGCTCAATGACGGATTGAAACAGACAATGACACCCAGAGCCTGCCCATCAGGGAGAGCAACCTCGATTTTCTCTGTAAGCTTTTTTTTTTTTAATAACTCGTGACCAAGCAGAGTTGTGACCAAGCAGAGTTACTATTACCTCACAGCCCAATGCTGATTATTTTCACATATCAGCAAATCCAGAAGCGTTTTATTCCTTTTATATCACAGCTTTACTTCCATTTTAAGAGGTTGTTTATTCTGTGCATGAATTCATGTCGTAATCCCACATGCTCTACTAATGAAAAAGCTGGAGTGTTTATTTAATGTGTTTGGTATCTATAGAGGATGATTGACATGGTGTGTTTTATGTCCATCAGGCTCAGAGAGTACCTGTAAAGAAAGCTCCATCAGAAGCCTCAGCAGTCGGTCTGTTTTCTTTTTCTCTGACAGCAGTCTCGTCTCTATTCTTGCCACACTGCCTAGTGGAAAGAATGTTCAGAGATAAAAGTCTAATCTGAAAATGTAAATTAGGCAAAGAATGTCTCATAACCAAAACATGCTGTTTTTGCAAAAAAAAATTTTAAAGATGATGATGTCTGTTTTAGCAGGTGCGGTGTCGTTCTCTCCTGACCCATCAGCACTCCGTAGTATTCTCGATAATCAGGGAATTACAGCAGGCAGTCTGCTCAGAATGTCGGTCTGCCCCTCGAGAAGAGCCACCTCCATTTGCACAGTGAGTACAAGCTTCATGTACAACGATTAGCCAGAACATTAAAACCACCTGCATAGTATTGTGTAGGTCACAAAAACAGCTCTGATGCATCAAAGCTGGACTCAAACTGATGTCTGAAGTTCTCTGGCTATCTATTTAAGCTTAGTTTAAGCTACCTTATATACGTTTAAGACTTGGTCTGCTGTAAGGTTTGGGTAGGTGGTACGTGTCAAAGTAACATCCATGTGAATGGCGGGAGCCAAGGTTTCTCATCAGGTCTCCCTCTGTCTGCTTGCCTTTTCCCCATAGTGCATCCTGGAGAAAGAATTCTGACTGGGTATCTTAGTGTTATCTCCTTGTTCCCAATCCTTTCACTGTAGGAATTTTAATTGCCGAAAATATGGACGTGGTTTTAACTGGTTGCAACAATAAACACATCTGTTTTTGCTTTGAACAAAATTTTTGCTTGTGTGGTCAAAAACATTGTGAGAACTTTGTGATTGCCAGACAGATATCACCTGGATGCATAAAGATAAAGCCCAAACTATTAACCATAAAAATCCTCTCCTAAGGAAAAAGAATACAGAAGTTCAGTGCGGAACTCCATCTAATGACTTTCGTTTCAACAACCGAGAACGAAAAAGCAAATAAAAGTAGCAGGAAGTCAAGTACTACTCAATCAAAGGATGATACTTCAAAGACAAGACAAATAATTAAAGATGCAGAAATGACAGTGTACATCCTAGTAGAAGCCCGTCTCCTAAAGGCAGAATCGAGGCAAATGTTCCTGTTCTTTCTAAATAGATGACGGACAATTTTATCATCCAATGGAACTGTCCTATTGCTGTATGCCTTCAGGGGACAAAGCCAAAGTAGCATTACTTTTGAAAGTTTTATTGTTTTTAATACTTTTGCTCCAAAGAACTTCTTCTGGTGGAACAGCCATTTTAATAGGAAATTATATGGTTTACAGTCATATCAGTCCTAACAGCAATCTACAGGTAACTGCAGTACGGCTGACACTGCAGAAAACCATTAGAATCTGTTCTCTTTACATTCGTCCAGATTTAAATTTAACATAGACCATCTTGTTGTGAGACTTGCATCTCACTTTCTCTTAATGCGAGATTTAAATAGCCATAACTATCTTTGGGGTAGTAATCATTGCAATGTAAAAGAAAAGGATATCGAAGAGTTTATTGATAACCGTACCTTTTTTAAAATGTCTTTTTTAAATGATGGATCGAATACATATCTACATTCAGGACATGGAACATACTCCGCAATTGACTTAACAATTTGTCAGCATGAACTTTTTTTTAGATTTATCATGGAAAGTACATTATGATTTATGTGGAAGTGACCATTTTCCAGTTATTGTAACTATTAAAGGAAAAGAAGAAGAAGTAAAAGTACAAAGATGGCAAATTAACAAAGCAAATTGGTATAATTTTTAATCTCTCTGCTACGAGAGATTTGTTGGGTTCTCACAAGATGCCATGTAAAACTTTACAGAAATTCCTGCATCTGTAGTGAAGACAACAGACCATCTCTAAATAAAATATCTAAACGGATCCCATTGTTTGACGAATGATGTAAGGAGGCTATGAAAGAGAGGCAAAAAGCTGAAATGGACTTCTTCATACACCCATCAACAGCAAATATTATCAGACCTAAGATAAGATAAAGAAAGCAAAAGTGAGAAGAACCATAAACGAAGTCAAAAAGGAAATTCAAATTAAACTTTTAATATAAAAAAATATATATAAAGAAATATTGTGACTAAATGACTTTATTTTATTATTAAAATAAATAATTATGTTAAATAATGACATGTTAAAGTAGCATTCTTCTCTGCCTAATTTTAAGGGGGGCGGCGCCCCTGTGCCCCGTATTGACCAGCCACCACTGTTTAGAATCCAATCATTTTAACATGACAAAAGCTCTATACCTTTCACAGGTTTGAAACTACTTTTAAATGTATAAATCTTTTAAATGTATAAATAAAAAACTGACTCTCGCCATGAATATAGCCGTAGAAACCAGCATGGCCTTAAAAACGAACGAAAGAAAGTCAGTCTGGGTTTGTCGGTTGCCAGGAGAAAGGTCATGGTCAGACCACATTGTGCCAACTGTAGTTTAGTTGTTTAGTGGAGGGGGGGTGGGGATTATGATGTGGGGTTGTTTTTCAGGAGTTGGGCTAGGTCCCATAGCTCCGGGCTTAATGCTCCAGCACACCAAGACATATCGGGCAATTGCTTCTTCCTATATTTTGTGGGAACAATTTAGGGATGGCCCCTTTTTGTACCAACATGACAGCGCACCAGTGCACAAAGCAGTGTCCATAAAGACACGCTTGGTGTGGAAGAACTTGGGGAAGATTGGCCTGCACAAAGTCCTGACCTCAACCTGACCTCATCCTTCAACTTGAGGATGAAATAGTGTGGAGACTGCAAGCCAGGCCTTCTCATCCAACATCAGTAGCATCTGACCTCACAAATGCGCTTATGGAAGAATGGTCAAAAATTCCCATAAACACACTCCTAAACCTTGTGGAAAGCCCTTCCAGAAGAATTGAAGCTGTTATAGCTGCAAAGGGTGGGCCTTTAACATTAGATTAAACATTACGGATTAAGAGTTGGATGTTACTCAAGTTCATATGCATGTATAGGCAGACGAGCAAATACTTTTGGCAGTGTGTGTGTGTGTATTTTAATACTAAATTTATTGTTATATACTATATATTTATATGTACAGTATATAATTATGATGTTATATGATAATAATATAACATGTTATTATGATAATTAATATTTTGGCTGACTATTATCATTATTATTATTATTATAAATTAACAAGTGGTAGCAAAAACCTATGTTTTTTTTTGTTTGTTTGTTTGTTTGTTTTAAAGCATGAACAAAGACGTATCGATGTGCTCCAGCCTGAGCAAAAAAAAAATCTGTGGTTTGAAATGTGAACACAGCTTCTGATAACCATCTGTGCACTTGGTGTCTAATATATCCCAACCCTTGATGGGTGCCACTGTAAATAGAAAATAAATGTCATGAACTTCAGTGTTTTTAATATTACGACTGACTGGATTATGTTCTTGAAAGGTTGTCAGTGGAGCAGCGTTTTTAGGTTTAAATACATTGAATTAAAACACGTACCATTATCTGCTTTAGGCTCAAAGAGTACCAGTGAAGAGAACTAGGGCAGAAGAGACAGCACACACAGGTAAGAGTTTTTCTTGTTATTGCTGCTGAATATTCGATCCAATTAAAGAGCATCCAGCAATATTTAATTTTGTAGTTTGGAAGAAAAAACGCGCATTAAAATAACTCGAGGTCTCTGTGTGCTTCTCCTATATGAAGCTGCTTCTGTAATACAAACTCCAATCAGGAAATGGACGCCACAGCGGGTTCCTGTCTCCCAATCTCAGTCTGTGGTCAGTTCACAAATCGTTTGGTCCATTTAGTTTTTCTCAGATCTGTGCACATATGTGGCATAATGTGCGTCTGTGTATAAATTTGTGTCTACTAGAAGAGGCTAAATCCTGTCCAAAAGACACCCTGCATCTCTCCTGGATTTGGTGAAACTCAAGCTCCCAGCATCGCCTCTTCTTCCCAGCAGCAAGTAAGAGACAGAGAAAGTTGTTAACCATTCTGCAAGACATGAGGAAGGAATACAACATGATGGGACAGGAAAATAATTAATCACAGTGGTGTTTTGCAAATCGTCGTGAAGTCATGACACATGATGTTTTTATCTGTTCATTTAACATCATTAAATGATGCATAATTTTTTTTATCATCACATACTTTACTGTGAACAGTTGGTCTCTCATCAGCATCTCATTTTCCTCCTTTAGGAATAGCCACTCTAACACTGGAGACTCATTCCAATCCATAATTCTAATGAAACTTTTTCTTTCAGAACGTTAATTTTATTTATTTATTTGTTTGTTCGTTTATTTATTTATTTATTTATTTATTTTCATTTTTTTAAACCAGGTAGCAACTGCAATGTGTTAAAAGTAATAATGGTGAACTAAAATGTGAATCTGTGGCAGGAGGAAGTGGTTCTGAGGTTATTCCAGGAAGAACCCGAGCATGCAGGGAGCGAGCAGATGAAGGACGCTGGAGGCGAGGTTACTCAGGGTCATCCGCTAGAACATCACCAGGATGTAAGACAAATAACATTTTTGTTTTTTTTCTGTGTGGACATGTGGTGATGTTGGACATGACCTAGACGCTTTTTTTTTTTTTTTTTTTCCCCTCCTAGGCTGAACAAAATGTAAAGCGTGAAGGTGACGCTGATTTAAAAACGCACAGCTGCCATTCAGAGAAAAAGAAGATCCCAGCAGTGCAGCCGTTTATCCAGGCACCACACAGGCAGTCAGTCATCGTGTTTTCATCTGGTCAGAAGCTGTTGGCTCAGACTAGAGCTCAGACTGCCTCCCAGCATGCGGCACAGCTACAGCCATGCACAGACCAAACCAGCAGATCACACAGCGAGCTCGACTCCCAGACTGAAAGGCCAGTAAGTCCTGGCAAGCTATGCAAGACAAAAGGTAAAGTTACGTTGGTTACATTGAGTATGATCCAAAGCGTTGTGTTTCTGTGTGCTTGTATGACGGTTTATGGGTTTCGATGCAGCTTCCAGTCTCAACTTAGCCATGTGCGCTCTGAGACGGCGTGTCCCGACCCTGGAGGAGTTGTTTCTGGATGAAGAATGCGCTATGTACACTTCCCGCCAGCAGTCATGGCCGACTCAGCCCCGCTGCTACAACCCCGTGGCCTCCACACTCGTCCTTCAGGATTCCACTGTGAGTTGCTCGGATTTTTACTTAACACAATAAAATGTTTAGAATTTAAAAAAAAAATTAATAAAAAAAAAAAGTATTAAAACCCTATGATACACTGTTTACAATAGTGCAGTCAAGTGGGCATCTAAGAAATGGAGAAATAAGGTTCATGAACAGGTGAAGTGTTGCGTAATAATAAGAACATAGTGTTTCTATGGACAGTGTCATGAAAAATTATTGGCACCTTTCTCTCTCTTTTTTTTTTCTCTTCTCTTTCATACTTAAATGCTTGAGATTAATAAACTAATTTTAATATTACACAAAAATAACATAACGCAAAATGTATTTTTAAAAATTGTTTATTTATTTATTTTAGTTAATTACACCCAGGCCTGGTTACTGCCAGATCTGTTGACTCAAGAAATCATACTAAAAGAACTTTTCGCAACACATCATGCCGTCATATAAAGGAATTACAAATACATTCCAAATACTTTTTCACACCATGGTACATGAGAATTGTATATACTGGTGGGAACGTAAGTAACTAAGGTAGATTATCATACCAGTGCCGTCAGGTGGACCACTTCAAAGACTGTAGATTAAGGTGCATTGATGGGAACTTAACAGATGAACCATAATAGTTAATAAATACAGAAGAGAAGCGTCTTATTTATTTACCATACACTCATCACTTGTGGTTAAAAAAATAAAAGGGATTTCAGTGGGTCGTGTTAGTTGCTCATTTGGACTTTATGTAATTTATACTTTATTACCTCTAGAATACCCCATCGCGATGACGACTAATTAGTTGCTTTCTCTTTCCTTTCTCCCTCTCCCCAGTGCTTTATGCCTATTATGGTGACATTGCAGAGCCTCAGTCCTGTTCCATAGCTCTCCTCTCAAACCGAAGTGTGAAGACTGAATGGTTTCTGATTCTACATCTTACAGCTGTGACCTTGATGGTAATTCCTCCAGGCTGAACAGTATGACCGTACTGCAGTATAACTATTGACAACAGACCTCAGATAATCTGAAAAATGGTGAAAGAAATTAATCTGAGTCGTCAGGGTCACTACATACTGAATATTTGAAGCAAAAAAAAGTGACCCCCGGTGTGATTCAGAATAGTTTGTCATTACGGGTTTGCCCTTGGTGCTTTCCAAACAGTGTTTGTAGATCTACTAGAGTATGCGCCATAATTATGCCCACACTGATGATTAACTCCCTGGTCTTCTATGCTGTAACTGCATTTTAACATGAAGCTTGCGAGATGACTTTTTATTATAATGTTTAACACTAAATTTGACAAACCTTCCCTGCTTCTTTGTTCATTCAGCGACTTTAGTTATTGATTACCGTTTAGAAATGCAGAAAGAAAGCATCAAATTGTTCCTCGTGGAAGCAAATCTGCCTGTTTTACAGCTCATTTATTGCTCTGGAAAATATCTTTTGAAATTATATTGTCTATATTTAATAATAAACACATACAGTATTTCAAGATGTACTGTTGTCTAAGACTTTTATTTCACCAAAGGATTTCACACATGAATTATACAGTGCTAACTGGTCTTGACTCATGAAATCAGTCGATTGCTCAATGTTTTTTTTTTTTTTTTCATTTATGATTCATGAAATGTGAGTTGAAGAAGCAGTTTGCAGAAACTTTGACACAAAGCTGTTGCACTTCTTTGTCTAGGATTAATACGAATATCCAGACAGGAAACACGTTAATAAAAGACAAATGGTTAACTTAATAAACTTGAGTTATAAAAGTATTTAAAATTATAATGTATTAAAGATCTATATACAGACATGGACGTTTGATAAATTGGTTAGCTACAGTAGCCCTCTGGGTAAAAAAAACCTCTCACGTTCCATGCGTTCCTAGAACTTGGTCATCTCGAAATGTAACTAGACTAAAATGGTAACTAACTTATGGGTGGTTTTCCCAGGCAGACATAACGTCTAATCCCAGGCTTGAACAGCTTTCAAAACCACATTAACAGAAATCGGCTTTCCCAGTCATTGTTTAAAAAAATCCTAGGCTTAAAATAAAACTCCAGGTCAATGTCATTTGTCAAAGCGGACATAATTTATACATCTTCTATGGCGCTTATCCTGTATAGAGAGCCGTGGGGGCCCCGGAGACTATCCTAGTAGATATAGGGCACGAGGCGGGGTATACCCTGGATCGGGTGGCTATCCATTGCAGTGTGGGCCTATTCACACTACGGGCAATTTGGGAACGCCAATGAACCTAATCTACATGTGTTTTGACTGGGGGAGGAAAGTGGAGTACCCGGAGGGAACCCTCCAAGCATATATGCACATATATAACCAGAAACAAGAATTGCACGTTTGACCCTGGAGGTGCGACACCAGAGCTGAGCTGACCACTAGAGCTGTCTCAGTAGATGTGTTCATTTGTTTTGAATTCATAAAACATAGGTTTTTAGAATGCAAAATATATATATTTTTAAACAGCACAGTGGTTGGCACTACCTCCTTGCACCTCCAGCATCCAGGTTTGAATCCTGTCTCGGATCTGTGCGCATGGAGTTTGCATGTTCTCCCCGTGCTTGGTGGGTTTCCTCCGCGTACTCCGGTTGAGTGCCCAGTGATGGACTGGCACCTCGCCTCGTGCCCTATTTCTCCTGGGATAAGCTCCATGCTACCTGCGACCTTGTATACAGGATAAAGTGGTGTAGACGATGAGCGAGTGAGTGTCATTTTTAAATATGCACACTAAATAGATTGTGATATATACACTGACAGTCAATAGAAACTTTCAGATATAAATGTACGAGTGTTTTTATTTGTACTAGGGTTTTGTCATGGTATCACAGTTCATTGCACACGGGATGGTCTCTTTTCAAATGTGGCCCAAACACCCATGGTGCAATACTCAATGCGTACATGAATAATTTGAGGATTGGTTTTGGAGGCCTATATAAGGGCCCAATAAAGACCACTATTATTAGTCCAGTGAACGTCATCATGCCACGTCTATCACGTGAACAGCGTCTCCGGGCACTGGGTATGGTGAAAGCTTCTTGAGCTTGAGCTACAGCGAGATCGCGAGACGTATGGGTTGTACCGTGGCCTGCCTATTCTCCGTCTTGTCAGGAGTATGCGCCAAAGGATGACCGCCTGCATCAATGCACGTGGGGGTCATACCCGCTATTGACTGTTGTGAATTTGTGTGTGTTAGACACAATTTTCTTTTGTTAAATTTACCGTGTTTAAGTTATTCTTGAAACTTGAATCTTTGTTAATGCATGTCAGCAACCTCAAGAAATGCTTTATATGAAATTGGGTTCTAAAATAAAACTTATGTTAAAAAGTATATTCATTGACTGTCAGTGTATACTGTATGTATTCAGGGTTTGGCAGTTCCAGTGAAAGTGCAGCTGTCTTAATGATAGCTAAGGGAAGAGCTGAGGTTGGACATTTCTCATGCATTACTAAAGAAATGAACAGTTTGACAACTCACAGCTTTGAAATTTTTCATTTTGAATTTGTGATATATATATATATATATATATATATATATATATATATTTTTTTACCCCATCTGTTGAATTTTCTTTTCAATTAGGTAGCCTGAACTTGAAATCTGCTTATCCAGGATAACCAGGTCCCTGAATATAAACATTTGTAAATTGCATTTTCTTATGCTAATAGAAACACTTTATAACATTTTGAAAAGCAAATGCCTAGTTTTACCCAAGGAATTAAAAGGCCTTTTTAAAATAGGATACACCTTTAAGCTGCACGTTTGACCTTTATTCATGTGACATGATGTAGATCATATGTTGTTCAAGTTCTCATTTAGATCCTAGGTCAAAGTCACCTGACTTATTCACCAGTGCATAGTAAGAGTGAAGGCAGCAAATCCTCACTTATATTTAGTTGTGCAGGCGTGTGTGTGTGTGTGTGTTTCTGTGTGCGTGTATGCGTAAAGGGAGGGGGGGGGGTGCGTAAGGGGCAGAAAGCTGTACTATAAAAACTTCCCTCCACATGAGTCTTCTCCTGGGAAAGTAGTGTAATCGTCAGGTTTGCTCTGTCTTTCCCCGGTTGCTTAGCTCTCTCAAGCAGCTTTAATCATGTCCCAGACACAGGCATCAGGACTGGACCCTACCAAGATGGGTGTCGGACGGGCAATTGCAGTCCTGACATCAGGAGGTGATGCTCAAGGTAGGTGAAGGCACAAGAATGCACTGTTGTAGCAGTAAACACTGGGGGGGTGGGGGTGGGGGGGGGGGATGTTTGGCAGTTCCAGTGAAATTGCAGCTGTCTTAACGACAGCTAAAGGGAGAGCTGAGGTTGGACATTTCTCATGCATTACTAAAGAAATAAACAGTTTGACAACTCACAGCTTTGAGATTTTTCATTTGGAATTTGTGAACAATTACTAATCCACTGTATCACAAAAATACCTGCATTGACTGTCTAATTAGGAATCCACGTCCAAAGCAGTTGTCTGATCAGCGCCCGCTCGTCCCCGTTCCTTTCAATGCTCTATAAGCTGTAAATTTAGCCTTTAACTCCTCTCGTCCTGCGCTTCAGACGCTCTGTGATTTGATGCTTAATTTAGCTTCCCATGACCTTTTTCTGGAATGGCACAAAGTTGTAATAGGAACACTGGATCAGCAGCTGTTCGCCTCTGAAACTGGAGAAGCTGCATCACCTTTAACACAACAGGGACCATGCTTCCTGGCCTTTGCAGGAACTTTGAAGGAGATATAGAAGACAGATGAAGTGATCCCTTAACCTTTTGCCCCATCCTAAATTGTCTTATATCCAAGTCTTCACAGATTCCTAATTTAACGGTAGGCATTTATAATTACAGCCCTCATGCAAAATGCTGCAGTATAGAGAGAGAACGAGAAGAGAGAGAGATCTACTATTAGATCTAGATCATGGATTAAGATTTATTTATTTATATTTAAGATTTAGAATAGGCGAGTGACAAGTAGAGTAGTAATGAGAACAGCAATAGATGCATAGCAGGATACATAAAGTCAAAGGTCTTCAGCCACGCCTCAGTTTTTCATATGAAAATAAATGATGATTAAATGAATAGGAGCAAATGTTTTACTCCGACGGATTGCACAGCGCCTAAAGACACAAGATGAAAAAAATTGGTTGTTTTTGTAACAACCTGAGCATCAACCTCATTTCCCCTCTCATCTGTTCCAACTACTCAGCATCCAGCATCACCCGTCTGATCATCTGTCATCATCTGTACCTGTCTCTCACTGCTTGGGATACAGGGACTAGACTGAACTATAGTGCATCTCGAACATCATGAAAAAGTTACATTTATAGCTTGATTACCTTTGAAGGGAAATTTTTCACAGGGGTCTTTTTCAAGTTTTTATTTTATTTTATTTCATGTAAATCAAAAATCAAGATCTCCAAAATATTAGTCTAGTTCAGTACACGCATCGGGAAGAGACATTTGAATTTGGTATATACAATATGAAAGTTTCACTTTTTTTTTTATCAAATTGTAAAAAAAAAATGAACGTTTTCATAACAATGAGATATTTCAGCATTCTTCTCCATCAGGAAACACTAGGAGGACAGACTCTGAGACAGACAGACGATTTGCATATTCTGATTAGACTAAAGGATTTCAGCAGCCATGTTACTATATAAGAATCAAGAAGCACAGCAAGTGAGTTGTTTTATAGACACATCATATGGCAGGAAAAAGTGGAAAACGGTGACATGGGAAAGTTCACTCGGTGTCAGAAAACCTTACAGCGTCTGTGAGCTCACAGGAAACTAAAGGGGTGGAAACCGCTTTCATCCGAGTGTCTTATGCCACACCCTAACGTGCATGAGCGACCTCAGAGGAAGCACGTGTGTGTATTTATGTATATGTACCTGTATATACTGTGGCTTTCCTGTCAACTCAAACTGATTCAGGGTTTCTCATCACCAAGGCCGAGGTCCTGCTGTCTGGAGCTTTTTGTCTGTTTTTAGCGCGAAAATCCCACGTTGCTGAAATCCCACTCTGGCACCAACGACCATTTTTTTCTCTTCAGACACTCTTGTCCTGCATCTGCATCATGTTATGCACTGCACTGCTGCCACGGGATTGCCAGATGTCTGTTAAAATGAACTGTTTACTGTAAATATGCTTACATGTATTATAATAACACTGAATTCTGTATGTCATGTTCCTATTGTCACATAAATGCCGTGTCATGATGAAGACTGCATACGGTGATGTAGATCTGTTGCGACAATGACAATTGTTAAAAGCGCTATACAAATAAAGTTGAATTGAATTATATGAATGAAATCAATGCGGGATGCAAACTTTTGCAATCAACTGTACATTTTAGAATTTTTTTTTCAATTTTTCTATACATGAAAAACTGCTATACCGTATTTACAGTAAACTATACTTTGCATGCCAAATATTTTGGCATGCTTTAGCATTTTCCAGTATAACAACAACTGGATAATTTTTGTAATACCACACAGAAGATTAAAAATGCCCTCTGTGGCATTAAAATATAGAATGCGCCTTATTGTGACGTCATGTACACTGATCAGCCATAACATTAAAAACAAACTAGGTTTTGGGTTCCCCATGTGCCACCAGGGTTGCTCTGGTTCTTGGGGCATGGCTCTGCAGGGCCTCTCGGGATGCCTTGTGGTGTCTGGCACCAGAACATCGCCAGCTGATCATTTTGGATGCTGTGGATTGCATGGTGGGGCCTCCATGGAGCAGAAGTGTTTCCATGGGATGCTCAATCAGAAAAGGAATCTGGGAATTATGAGGGCCGGGTCAACAATCTCGGGCTCGTTGCCTGCTGGGCCCCATGCACAGTGATCTGTGGTGCACTGGGTGTTCTGGTGCCTTTCTATCATGGTCAGCATTGACTTTTTTTTTTTTTTTTTTTTTGCAGTGATTTGTTATATTCGCTTTTATACAAGTTGCCTTTTGGTCCCCATGGGTAAGCCTTGGGTGCCCATAATCCTATCACAGGTTTTCCCGGTGTATAGTTGGTGATGCTATGGCTGATGGGTGTGGTCATATTGTTTTGTATGGTTATACATTGTAATCTTTTAATTCTATATTCCTAGAAGGAGAAGGTAATGGGTTTTGGAATCATCGCTCTGAAATGAATCTTCTCTGTAAAGCTCATACATTCTCTCTGTTTCCAGGAATGAATGCTGCAGTGAGGGCTACAGTCAGAGTCGGCCTGTACACAGGAGCGAAAGTCTTTTTCGTTCATGAGGTCGGGAATACAGGCAGAGCCATACTAGAATTTGGAGTGCGGTTTATAGGGATAAGATAAACTTATGCTTGATTGCTTTCTAAACCCTATTTCTGATGTTAAAATTCATGATTAGTTGATTTCAATTGTGCTGCAGGGCTACCAGGGGCTGGTAGATGGGGGTGATAATATTCGTCCAGCTACATGGGAGAGCGTGTCCATGATGCTCCAGCTGGTGAGACATTCTCATTCTCATGCGTTGTGAAATTTTGTTTAGCGTTTTATTTGCAAGAATTTAACCATGTAAATAATGAAATACTTTGTAGGGGGGCACGGTGATCGGCAGCGCTCGCTGTAAAGATTTTCAGACGAAGGAGGGCCGCATAAAGGCTGCGTGCAACCTGGTCAAAAGAGGAATCACTAACCTGTGTGTTATTGGCGGAGATGGGAGTTTGACTGGGGCCAACCAGTTCCGGACAGAGTGGAGCGAATTATTAGGACACCTGGTCAGTGCAGGTGAGTCTCCAAAGCTCTCCTGTGCCAAGCAGTGTAGGTCGACTGTGCCTTGCTTAAGTATTCACAGCCCTTGGTATGGTATATTCATGATTATGCTTCTTGTAATTATTATCATAACTGCTCACGATGAGTTGATTCATGGCTTATAATCCCAGTTAAGTAATATAATTTCAGTCACAGGTTGTAACACTATAAAACATACTTATGCAATACTACTGCAAGTGCTATGGCCATATTTATACATGTGAAACCCACAGAAAAGTCATTTTAATTAAAATATTTGTTGTTTTCAGGCAAGATTACCAAACAAGAGGCGCAGTCATCGTCCCATCTTAACATCGTTGGCATGGTTGGATCCATCGATAATGACTTCTGTGGCACAGACATGACCATTGGCACAGACTCCGCTCTTCATCGTATCATGGAGGTGGTGGACAGCATCACCACTACAGCTCAGAGGTAGGATATATGCGGTTTTATGGGACTCCCACCTTCCATGTCTTGCTTTTAATTGATTTATTAATTAATTGATCATTTTGATTGAAGAGTTTTTTTTTGTTGTTGTTGTTGTAATTGTACTTGTTTCTTTGGTGTTTGCTCTCATTCATAGTCACCAGCGTGCATTCATTCTGGAGGTCATGGGAAGGCATTGTGGGTAAGATAAGAGAAAGAAATAAGTCAGTGATATTCCCTTGGATATAACAAGCAAAAAAATAAAATAAAATCTCTAAATATGGTGTGTTGTGTCAGTTACCTAGCCCTGGTTACTGCGTTGGCATGTGGTGCAGACTGGGTGTTTATTCCAGAGATGCCCCCAGATGACGGCTGGGAAGAACACTTGTGCAGGAGGCTGATGGATGTACGTACCCAGAGCACATACATATTTAGATTTTAGAATAAGCATACATAGCTAGCCAGTACAGTAGGGGGCACAATGGTGAAGTGGTTAGCACTGTTGCCTTGCATCTCCAGGGTCTGGGTTCGACAGGGTTGTTTGTATGTTCTCCCCGAGCTTGGTGGGCTTCCTCCAGGCACTCCGGTTTCCTCCCAAAGTCCAAAGACCTGCAGATTAGACTAATTGGGTGCCCTACGATGGATTGGCACCCTGTCCAGGGTGCACCCTGCCTCGTGCCCTAAGTCTCCTGGGATAGGCTCCAGGCTCCCTGCGACCCTAAATACAGGATAAAGCGGTTAGACACTGCCAAAGTTAACCTATGATTATAAGTATTATCAGTTTAGTACACATGTAAATTCTGTACATTATGTATACCCATATGTTTTAAGCCATGAAATGCAGTTTTTGATAAACACACTTTAAGTAACAGTATTGGGTGGAGACAAATTGGAAATCTTTCAAGAAATACTTATCTCAGCTGTCCATGGTTAGCTTTGTATAGCTATAATGTGAATTTTTAGATATAGAGTGGACCTTGTTAGAAAGTCCAAGGTGCTTTGTTGAATTCTTACAATGGAGGATTTCCTGTTCATAAAAAATATAATAATAATAATAATAGCAGTGTGTGTCTGTAGACCAGAAACAGAGGATCTCGTCTGAATGTGATCATTGTGGCTGAGGGAGCCATGGATCGGGCCGGCAAACCAATAACTTGTGATCAGATCAAAGAGGTAAACAGCTAATCATCAGATTTCCACCTGATGTGAACCCACATGAGTAAAACATTAACCACTGAATTTGTGAATATATTATTATTATTATTATTATTATTATTATTTTTAATTGTGTGTAATATACCATGGATTTCCTTCTTTCATATTTTTCTTTCCCTTTGTATAGTTAGTATCCAAGAAGCTGGGCTATGACACCCGTGCCACTATCCTAGGCCATGTACAGCGAGGAGGCACTCCGTCAGCCTTTGACAGGATTCTGGTTAGTTTTCTTCATCTATTAGTGTGTCCACACTTATGGACAGTCAATTTAAGCCTCTTTTCATTATATATTTTCATTATATATACTGTATATTTAAATAAATTAAGTAAATCACCTCAAAATCTTGAGAGCATTATTGTGAATTCATGTAAACCTCTATAGCATTCTACTGTACATCATTTTTTTTTTTTTTTTGGTCAGATTTAACTAAAAAAATATCTCAACGTATTGTCTTCAGCAATATGGATCTTTACGTTAAAGAATTTGTAATTTAGAAATTTTTTCAGTGCATACAGTACAGTTTTTTTATATTTATATATATATTTTTTTACTCATGGACAATTCATTTATTTTGGAATAATTTACATGCAAATATTTTGACAGAATCAAGTGTTATGTTTTTATATTAAGTAATTTTACAAGAAGGATCAAAATGTGCAAAGTTTTGGCATAAAAATATCCATGAACAGGTTAATTACAGTACATATTTGTACATCTGTATCATTCTCTCTCTCTCTCTCCCTCTGTCTCTCGCTCTTTCTCTCTTTCTCTCTCGGTGGGCAAATAACAGGGCAGTAGGATGGGCGTGGAGGCTGTTATGGCCCTGCTAGAGGCCACTCCTGACACACCAGCCTGTGTGGTCTCACTCTCAGGGAACCAAGCAGTCAGACTGCCCCTGATGGAGTGTGTACAAGTGGTAAGTAGCTCCAGTGATTCAGTGACTAAATGGCAGTTTTGGATTATGGGACATGCACTACATGTGATCTTAGTAATGTTATTAACTAATTAACATGGCAGCATGATTAAAGAGGTTGAAATTTATGTTGATCTCTTACATTAACTTCATTATTAATTCTCTCTCTTTTTCTTTTTTTGAATCAGAGAACATGCAGTATTAATACTGATCTTCTACTTCCTGCTTTGTTATGCATGAAATTATGACCTATGCCGCGCTACAAAAAAGTTCGAGGTTAGGATGATTGGCGTTCCCAAATTGCCTGTTGTGTGTATGTGTGCCCTGTGATGAATTGGCACCCTGTCCAGGGTTTACCCAGCCTTGTGCCCTAAGTCTCCTGGGACAGGCTCCAGACCCCCTGCAACCATGAGTACAGGATAAAGCGGTACCGACGATGAATGAGTGTATTAGTCGACATTTGCTTTAATGTTAACAATTCAAACCTGCACTACTGAAGCTCATTCATTCTATGACAAAAAATCTGCAATGAGCAAATATGTATTTACATCATTTTCCTGAATGTTGACAATTTTCTGCACTCCTGGCTCTGTGTGGTACTAATGGAACCACCTTTTAATTTTGCCAGTTAAAATCCACAAATGTGATTAAGGTGTTGGTTACTCTCTCCACCAGACCAAGGATGTTACCGTTGCTATGAAAGAAGGCAGATATGAGGATGCTTTGAATCTCAGAGGAAGGTATGCATTTGATTTTAGTTCCTTGGCTCCAGTCATTTCATTAGTGCATTGTTCACATTTGTCACTGCATGCCGGTTTTACATGTATTGAATCTATCATGTTTGGTTTAATACATTGCAATGCCAACAATAACATTTCTGTGTTTAGGAGCTTTGAGAATAACTGGAACACATACAAACTGCTAGCCCATGTGCACATCCCTGAAGTCAAAGTAAGAAGGATTGGACCTCTTTTATATTGCTTATTTCTAAGTTATAGGAATATGACCCGGATTAATGTGTTTTCTTTATTTCAGAGTAACATTAACGTAGCCATTCTAAATGTGGGCGCGCCCTGTGCAGGCATGAATGCGGCTGTGAGATCTGCGGTCAGGATCGGCATCCTGCAAGGCCACAGCATGCTAGCAGTGCATGATGGCTTCGAGGGTTTGGCCCAAGGAAAGGTAAGGAACTGCTTCATCATCACCTGTCACAAACTATCCTGAAGCGAATACCATTTTGATCTTTTTGCATGTGAAAAGTCATAAAGTCTTAACACCAATGGACTTTCTCAGATTGAAAATATCAGTTGGAACTATGTTGGCGGATGGACAGGCAAGGGAGGTTCTGTTTTGGGAACCAAAAGGTAACCATGCGATTCCAAATGCAGTTTTGTCAAATGCTAACTATCATCATCATCGATTTGAGAAGTTCTCTCAATTGACCCCTTTCTTACTTTGGCAGAACTCTTCCAGCAAAGTACATAGAAGATATCAGCCTGAACATTGCCAAGTTCAACATTCACGCTTTGGTCATTATAGGAGGTTTCGAGGTGCGTAACATGAAGATTCTCCATCCACCAGCCAAGAGCAATATTATTAAGATGTAATTCTTTTCGTATATATGGAGAAAATCTATAATTTGTTTGTTTGTTTGTTTTCCCACCACACAGGCGTTCTCAGGTGGTTTGGAGCTGGTCCAAGCCAGACAGAAGTATGAGGAGTTGTGTATCCCTATTGTAGTTATTCCAGCTACTGTCTCAAACAACGTTCCTGGATCCGACTTCAGCATCGGAGCCGATACTGCCCTTAACACCATCACCACGGTCAGACCTGCAACTAACGCACAAATAAACATTATTTAATGTTAAGTCTTGTGTCTACACAAGTAATTCACTTCTCCTTAGTCATGAGGGAGAAGCCACTGCAAAAACTGTAGCTTTCTATGTTACAATTTCAAATCATCTAAAAAAAATGTTAATATTATGAAAAGAATACATTTTCTATCTTAATTAAAAAAGTGAATCTCATACTGTATTCTAGATTCTTTACATGTAAAGTTTAATATTTCAAGCTTTTTTTGTTTTAATTTTGATGATTACGGATTACAGCACATGAAAATAAAATGTGCTGTTTAATGTATTTTAATATTCTTAAAATATTAGAATATGTTTTGAGTTCAATCAAAAAAGGCTTTACAGTACAGAAATTCCTTAAAAATTATGTTCATTTATGTACTCAGTTCTAGGTCCGGCCTGTTGATGGGGTACTATCTATCTAACTATGCTTACATAAAATATTGTAAACATATTTTATATATATATATATATATATATATATATATATATATATATATATATATATATATATATATATATATATGTTTGTTTTTTGTTTTACTATCAGTAAGACTGCTTCAGTTGCTGTATTTAGGTATATTTTAAGGATAATTGTTTTTCCCACTGCATGTACAGTATGTTAATGTACAGTATATGCAGATGTCTTATTGATTTTTTTTGGTGGTGGTTGCTTGCTATAGACTACTGAATTTCCTGTTTGCGTCCCAACGCTCAGGTCGTCTTGCAGTGAGGGGTTTGGGTACTGGCAGAGAATCGGACTTGGGCCTTCTGCATGGCAGGCGAAACACCTACTACTGAGCCATCAGTGCCTTAATACACTGTATTTCTAAATACTTGCAATTGTAAACATACAACCAGGCTTTCCTTCCGTCACCTGGCTTTGATTATGGTGCGACCTCAGATCATAACACTGCCTCCAGAGGCTTTTACAGTGGGCGCTATGCATGATGGGTGTATCACTTCCCTACATACCCTGACGCCGCCCATCACTCTGGAATTGGCTCAATCTGAACTCATCAGACCGCACAATCTCTCCCTTAATGCAGCGCAATAATTTGGCCTTTTTAAAACAACGACTTTTTGCCCTTCAGTGTACAAGACAGATGTAATATGATCCGAATTTAAAATCAGTGTTTTGTTAAATATGTAAATTCTTGTTTTGGTTATTATATTGAATTTTACATCTAACCCTAACAGAACATAGTGCTAATAGACTTTTATGTGTGTTTGGTTTGGTTATGTAGACCTGTGACAGGATCAAGCAGTCAGCTGCTGGCACTAAACGCCGTGTGTTCATCATTGAGACCATGGGGGGTTACTGCGGCTACCTGGCCACCATGTCTGGCCTTGCTGCAGGTGCTGATGCTGCATACATCTATGAAGACAAATTCACCATTCATGATTTGGAGGTAAATATATGAAACTCAGACCTGAAAGTGATTTCAAATAGGGTATAATCAATTTCGCAGACTTTAAATTTTTTTTATTCGGGCTTTCAGATGAATGTAAATCATCTTGTAGAGAAAATGAAGACAACAGTGAAGAGGGGTCTGATTCTCAGGTTGGTGTCATTTTTCTTTTCAAATGCTACAATATATGAATCAATATGCGCATAAATTTCATTGTTTATTGATTTTAATTGCAGCCAAGAATTCAACAGGTGATTTTAAAATGAATCCTTTCGAACATCTTTTTTTTTTCCCTTTTCTTTTTTCTTAGAAATGAAAACAGCAACGCCAACTACACAACTGACTTTATCTTCAATCTGTACTCAGAGGAAGGAAAGGGGGTCTTTGACTGCCGTAAAAACGTCCTTGGACATATGCAGCAGGTAAGAGATCAATAACCTTTCATGACCACTATTCTCTCAGATGCTTTTTAAGTGTTTACTTAGAATTGATTTGCCTCTAGGGTGGTGCTCCCACTCCATTTGATAGAAACTTTGCCACTAAGATGGGCGCCAAGGCTGTTCTCTGGCTAACTGAAAAGTTGAAGGAATGTTACAGACATGGTGAGTGTCAAAACCGAGATCTTATTCTTGGATGTTTTTCATTTAGGTTTGTTTTTAAATTTTTTTAAATATTAACTGTAACTGTAGACTCTGTGAGGCATTTTGTTTAGGCATCTTTAAACTTGGGTCATTATGATTGAGAAATACAGTTTTACGTTTCCATTACATTATTTCTTTTAGATTTCATTTGAGATATATTTTTAAATAACTTGGAAGTGAATTAAGGTGAAAATTTGTTTACATAATGGCAAAGCCACTTTAATTCCCAGCTGGTGCAATTTTACAATCCTGAGAAGTCTGAAGTTTTGAAAAAATACTGTAGATGTTCATATGAATAAATTTTCCTTGCAATCTATTCCCCCTACATTTAACATATGCCTGTTTATTTAAGTACCCTTTTAGCTACCCTTAACTATACTGTATGCTTATTGCAAAATATTGCAATACGTTCATGAGGAGCCACCTTCATGTGGTATAGAATCATTTTAGAAATTTACAAATGTAAATTTCTAAATATTTAACCATTGCTTCTCTTTACATTCCCACCCACTCTTACTGTGCATAAAGAGGGTTGTATGCCAAATAGAATAGTAATTCTAATCTAACTAATAGACGTTTCTTGAGTTTTCATCCTCTTCTGGTCCACTAACTTACTGTGTGCCTCAGGGATCCATATTAGGTCCTAATCTTTTCTCTTATTTTATGGTTCCTCTAGGGTCAATTTTTAGAAGCCACAGTCTCCATTATCACTATTCTGCAGCTGATATACAGGTCTATCTTTCTATAGAATCAAATAGGAATATTTGACTCTCCTGATTTTACTAGCAACGTTAATGCTAATACAGGTCACAGAGGTTCCCCGATAAGACCATCAGTACGGAATTATTCGACAACTGATGTTTGAGAAACAGATTAACATATCTATAAGTAGTAGTGTTTTTTTTTTTATTTTACTCAGACTGTTATCAAAGGTGACGTCCAGATTTGGAGAAGGCTATACATGCCTTTATAAGTGCTGGGTTAGATTACTGAAATGCTTTATACATTGGGGTCCCACAATCAGTCCTAAGCAGATTACAGATACAGTAGGTCAAAATGATGTCGCACATCTGACTAATACTTAAACTCTACATCACCTGTATCTCTACATCACTTTGTTTTAGAGTTTTTTTTTAATGTCTTATCTTTGTTGTCAAGGTTTTTAATGCTTTGTCTCCCATGTACATAGGACAAAATAAAATAATATAAGGTTAATGATCCTTTTGCAACTGTAGAAATCTCTCAAAAGACCAGCTTTAAGTCTGTCTATTTTTAAGAGTTTGTTTAAAATTCACTGCTTCTCTCTGGATTTTAATAAAAGTGAATATGTGTATCATTATAGGTATGGAGATATAGATTGTTTGGTTGCATTTAGAACGATTTTCGTCTGTAAATGGTATTTACATTTTTATTTGTAAAGCACTTTGCAAATGTTTTGTTTTAAATGGTGCTATAGAAACATTTTGATTTGATTTGATTTGATTTGATTTGATTTGATTAGATTAGATTTGATTTGATTTGATAATTGCTCCTGGGAAAAATGCAATACACTGGCTTTAAATTTGTGACATGAGGTCAACATACTGAATCACACCGAAAAGCGAAAACTTTATTGCATAGCTCTTATGTTGAGTGAACTCTTCAGATTGTTATCTTGAGATTTTTATTTGAAGAATTTTATCCTGACTTTGTATAAGAAGTAAATGTGAATCCTGTTGCATTGCTACACTAAAACACAATTACAGTCCGGACACCACCCTATGCCAGATTTGGTCAAAGACATGCTCATAATGTGTGGTGTTGCTGATCAGATTAAGGAGTGTCCTTATACTTTCTTATTGCCTTTGTTTACCAACCTTCAATAATTAAGCTTTTCATGACCATGATAAAGGTTGTAAGGTTGCTTAACCTAGGGGTTAGATGTGATAGGTGTGATTGCTTGTATTGCAATTGGTTTACAATGATAAGTTTTATATATTATATTCATTGACTCCCAATTTGTTCATAGAAATATGCTTTATGTCCTTCCCTGTTTTTGATCACATTACTCCATTTGTGCAGGGCGCATTTTTGCCAACACCCCAGACTCAGCATGTGTGCTAGGCATGAGAAAGAGAGGACTGGTTCTCCAGGCGTTGGGAGAACTCAAGGAGCAGACTGATTTTGAGTAAGAGTCCGGATTTCTATTCTGAACAAAAGCACGCCTTGAGTAGTAAACCGTATTATACCACATGCTTTACCAGCAATTTCTGCGTAAACACTCTCTACCCGTTTAGCCTCATGCAGAAGTTTGTATTTCCTCTTCCTCTCTTACCATCTCTATCTAACTATCTTGCTTCCTTTTCTGTTTAGGCATCGTATTCCAAAGGATCAGTGGTGGCTGAAGTTGAGGCCCATTCTGAAGATCTTGGCCAAGTACAAGATAACACTGGACACCACGGAGCATGCTCACATGGAGCATATTGTCAGCAAGAGAGCTCCAGTCTCACCAACTGGTAAAATGCTATAAGAACTGAGAATGGAGATGCTGTTTTACATTTACATTACACTACATTATTTAAACATTAGGTTATTGATAATCCATAATTGACAAATTAGTGAACTATTCATTAAATGGTTGTTACTGCTATGCATAAAATAACTCTTAATTAATCTATCGAGTAATAATTTATTTTGCCAGTACAAGCCCATTTATATGATTATTAACTTTTTAACTAATTACATTTAAGATCAAGATCCGGTTGATGCTGGTTAATGAGCATATGAACTATTAGGTCTTGATAAATTATAACTTACTAGGCAAACCATCACTATACACTATCTGATATCATATTTGGTATTGATTAATACACATTGAACAGCTGACTAATATATAATTTAAATATGGAGAATCAACATTTTATCAACAGCATTCATTATTACTATTATGTAATCCCTAATGTATTTCGTTAACAGAAGGATTCTTAAAAAAAAAAAAAAAAAAAACTTTTGTTCGTATTTTCCTCTTGTTTGTCCTCCCCTTTGCTTTATTCTGCTGTTACATTTAAAGGACCTGTGTTGTTGGCAATTTGTGAAATATTAATATCCAATAAAGTAAATGTCCACAGATAAAGTTTTGTCTGTATTTTTTTTTTATCTTTTAAAGATTAAATTAGATTTAGGCTACTGTGTACCCTAACAAAGGGCATTTACGATTGTATCTCTTTCTGTCTTTTCAACTGTTGCACAAGATCTAGACACATAATTTAGACTACGTTGCTAATATATTGGGTTGTGCTGTACTTTTCTTATACCTATGGACAAAGTATCAGTTTTCTGAAGTGCAGTTACATGGAGAGGTGAGAGATCTGGACAAGAGTAAAGGACTAAAGCACTGCTGCATTGAATCTCATTTTAGTTTCACAAGATTATTATTAATAGAATGTAAGACATATTTAGCACAGCTGATTAAATACATTTATTGAGCAGCTACTACTAAAAAAATTTACCTAATTAATAATAATAAATCATTGTAAGGTTCATAAGTTCAAGGTTAGCAAAGCTATTAGTGACAGCACCATTTTAGTGTTTAGCACTGTCACCAGGGTCTGGGTTTGATTCCCGCCTCAGAGTCTGTGTGCATGTGCATGGAGTTTGCATGTTCTCCCCATGCTTGGTGGGTTTCCTCCCACATTCCAAAGACATGCAGATTAGGTTAAATGCCGTTTCCAAATTGCCTGTAGTGTTTAAATGCATGTGTGAATGGTGACTGGAGGTCCTACTATGATCGTAAAATGTAATCACTGTTGGCCTACATGTGCTTGTCTCTCTATTTGGACTATAGAGGTTGTTAGGTGGATGGATCGTTGGATGGATGGACGGATGGACAGATGGATGTAGAAGTATTAGTATCAAATAACTTTTTGAATAGCTGTTACTGAAAACTATAAGGTTATTACGTTGACTTTCTAATGGTTTAACTATCAGCAGGATGTAACTCATGACTCTCATGCAATGCCTGGATGATGGTAAAGCAATGATCTAGTTTTATTTCTCATTATTTCTTATTCCTGCAGTGTGAGTAAGCCAGATTTCATAATTCCATCCATCCCTCTATCTATGAACCTCTGCAGTCCAAATAGGGACCATGGAGACCAATGGTGATTACCATTGTATTAATTCCCACTTTTCGACCCTGGTCAACATTCACACGCTGTTGGCAATTTGGGAAGGCAATTAGCCTAATCTGCTCTGTCTCTGAAAAAATATATCATAATATATCTCCTATTCTGCTAATCGGAGTACCTGGAGGAAACCACCCAAGCATGGGGAGAACATGCAAACTCCATGCACACAGACCCTGAGATGGGAATCGGACCCTCAACCCTGGAGGTGCAATGTGACAGTGCCACCATGGCAGATTTTATAATTATCAGAAAATAAACTGGTTATTTAAATGGTTATTTTCGGCATCAGACAATCTAACGCTTCATATCTTGAAAGGGAACTTGTCAATCATTCGCCAAATTGTCATGTGTCTAACAACTAACTTCTCTAGCTATACTGTATGCTTGTTGTCAATGATTGCTTATAATTTCATGAGGATTCACCTTCACCACCTTTGGAATTTTTAGATTTTAATCTAAATATTTAGGCTTTGTTTTCCCTTTACATTCCCACCCACATTTACTGGATATAAAGAAGGTTGTATTCCACATTAAAAAAGTACTTTCATAATTATCAGGAAATAAATAGTTTTTTTAATGGTTTAAATTGTTTATTCCAGAATTAAACTATTTATTTGAACCGTTCATATCTCGAAAGGGGATTTGTTAATCGTTCACACTGCAAAATGTTTTATTTTAAATAAAATATATGAATAATTTTCGTTTTTTTATAAAGTCACATCAAATTACTTAGTGCGGGAATAACTGTTCATTATTTTAATAAAAATAAATAAAAACAAAACAAAATGCTCTGAGCTTATATTATTACTCGTACTTTTATTTTAGAAAATGTCTCTGGCAGCCATTTTGGTTTAACGGACACGGACAAAAGCATACATTTGTAAGTATAGTGCACTACAAATCACCGGAAACACTCATTTGTTTCTGTGCTTTATAGGAACCCTAAGTAGAAGATATCGCGCCATGTTGGATTGAACCGTTGTTAAAAAAAATAGAAAACGGTCGCAGTTAACCGGAAGTTAAAAAGCGGCTTCAGAGGGCATCAAGAGGTCGCGGTGGAAGTCGGGACGGCGGCGGCGGATCCCATTAATGTCTGCCCACTCGTAGGCAAAGTGCGTGTCCCCTGCGTGTCCGCTTCGGGTTGCAGCGCACCGCATCGGCGCTTGCCTTGTTTGCGAGAAAGATCGTTTAGATTTAAACTTTTCCGCGTTTGCGTCTGTCATCGTCGTCGCGCGTTTCACAACCAGTCTGAGCCTGCTTCATATTATCGATGCATTGATAGTCAGCTAGCGTAGCGAGCTAGCAACACGGCTAGCCCATAAGGTGGCTGCGAGCTAGCATCTGTCTTAGAACTAGCTGAGTAAGTAGAAAATCGCAGAGTATCGGGTGATTATCAAGAGAGAATTTGAAAAAAAAAGTAGGCACACACGCACACACACACACGTGGGAGAGGCCGGAGAGAGAAGGACGGGGGAGAAGCAGTGACGCCAGGAGCGGCCGATGAATTCAGACCAGGGCGGAGAGCCGCTGCAGGAGGAGGCCGAGCCGGGACTGAAAGCCCGCGGGGAGGCTGAGCCGGGACCGGGAGCCCGTGAGGAGCGCGGCGCTGCAGAGCCGGCCAGTATGGTGAGTCTGGGCCTGATCTTGGCTATCATCTTCCCCTTCCGCAGCACGCACGGTGAAATGATAAACGAGCACTTAAAAAAGCTTGCGTAGAAAAGCGTGCGACGCTTCGCCAAGCTAGCAGCCGAGCCAAGCCGAGCTAAATAAGGCCAGGTGTTAATTTCGGCTGCTAACCTGGTTAGCACGTACGGCTAATTCATGACGTGAAGGCGTCACTTGCTAGTCAGGTTCGTTTTTTTTTTTCCTAGCTTGCTTTGCTAGCCCTGATTCTTGATGACTCATTTATTTTCCGTTGGGAACTTTGAGTTTGCACCTCAGGCCGGGTGAATTTCACCCTTTTCATAACGTTGGCGTCAAACATGTCGCGTGTGTACGCTTCCATATCAATGTGTTAAAACACGTCAGAGCTCTAGCGTCACTGTTGGCGGTGTGTCAGAGGATTTGGACTTTTAACTTTGGAGTTTAACTGTGTATTCGTACTTTGTGTGTGAGAGAGAGAGGGAACAGGATTATCAGTGGGAAAAGTCGCAGAATCATCGACTTGGCTGTCTAGCTAGCAGGCTATTGTCAGGTCGGCCATCACTGCAGGCCTGTAACTAAGCGTCGCTTTGCTGAGATCATATGACACACGGGTCTCTCAGACTCAACATGATTTAATTTACACAAACGCAACAAAACTCGGAGCATTTTTATTGTTTATATCCTGGACTGAGTATTTGTGTACGTTTTGTGTGACCAGGCTTGAGGTTATTATTTTTTAATCCAACGCCTAAATTAACGTGTGTAGCCTGTCGGTTTTTTTTCCCTCCATCTAAATCACCCAAATGAATATAATCGTTTAATCGTTACTAGATCCAGAAAAGGTTATCTTGGGCAACAGCTGTTTTTGAAGCGACTTGTTGTTCTGTAGGAGGAGCTGAAGAGCTGAAGGGTTTTTTTTTTTTTTTTTTTTGGAAGCAGGTGCTTTTACACTTGCGCCCCCTGTGCCATGTGCCCTTGTGCCGGTGTGCTAATAAATATTTCAGCATCACAAGCAGGAGCCAGGCGGAAAGACCAGGCTGCTTTCCCTGAAATTAATCAGTTCTGACTTTGACTGCCTGCAGTCTGTCTGGATCGAGTTAAACTCGGATGTGTTAGCGTGAGGAATCTGTGCAACATTGGCCCCAGTGTAAAATATAACCAGAAGATGCTTTTCAACCGAGCGGCTGAGAACCAGACGTCCAGTTCACGGTGTCGCTTAAATCCTTAATGCATGAACATCAGGACTAGTGTTGCCTCAACTATCTCAGGTTATATCCTTACTCGTTACTTCAACGTTGTGAACTCTATACTCGTTAAGTAAAGACTGGAACACGTTTAAAGGTGCGCTTAGAGTTTTGAAAACGTCCTCGTTTTGATTTTTGCTCGTGCAAGATGAAAAGGAAGGTCTATAGAACATGTTAATAATATGAACTTAAACAGCAACTTTGGCAAGTGTGTGTTTTTAAGAGCATGTTTAGAATGTGTACAGGTGAGGTGATGTGCTCTGGGGAGTTTTGGGAACACTGATGTGACGTGGGCATCACTTCGTGCCGTTAAATAGATTGTGATGGTGTTGGTCAGTTTTTGTTTTTTTCATTTACTTTGGTACAGGTTTTTTTTATTTTATTATTTAATTAATTTATTTATTTATTGGGAAAACCATAATCGCTGTTTTTTAAGCGCTATTAATTCTTTGAAAATATGCCAGATCTTTTGCAGAAAATACAAACCGCCTCTGGGTAGTGCAAAGTTATCTAGTAGGATGCATTTTCTCACATTTTGCAAGATTATCATCAAACATGGTACGCACAAATTCAGAAAAGTCTGTATGTGACCGGGGCAAAACAAAAAAAGCTCACAAAAAAAACAAAAAAATCCTGCACTCCTGAGGCTTGTAAACCCAAGACGACAAGTATTTTTTTAATATTTGCATGTAAATGCTTAGTTCTAAGACTTTAAATAAACTAATTAAAAAAATTATATACTATGAGTCTTAGTAAAATAATTCATTGGAATTTAAAGAATCAACACAGCATTTAAATGTATAGTAGATACTTTAAGTTGGGTGTAATACAAGGGGTGTTCGCAGGAACATGTTGATGAGACTGCTAGCTGCGGCAAAACATTAAAATGGTGCAAATGTTTTTAAGGCCATATGTCTGCGAATGACTATCCTGGCCGAGATGGCTCCGAGTTGTTGTTCCCGTGACCGTTTAGGGAGTGGAACACTGGCCTGGATTAATCACCAAAGGTGGTGTGCACCACTTGCATGTTTCAGGAACTTACCTGAGAGTTATTGCTCCATCCCCATACTCACCTGACCTTGCTTCAAGTGATTTCCACCTCTTAGAGAAATTTAAAGGATTTCCTTGGAGGCCAACGTTTCAGACAAGAAGCAGTCGGTCCGATCATGACTCCGATGTACTAGGAGAACTTTCTACCTTGATGGTCTCCAAGCACTAGTGAAACTCTGAAATAAGTGCATTAGCGTAGCAGGGGATTATATTGAGAAATAACAGGAGTTTCTACACTTATAACTGTTCAGTTATTTGGTACAATCAAAAAGTCATGGTTTGGCTTGTGCTTTAGAACCTATAAGAAATATGGCTAATGTTGATCCTACCTAACTGTTAAAGGCTTAACTTTGCTAATACATCTTTAGGTAGGTAGACGCTGTTGTACAGCCAAACCCACCTGTGTGCGATAACTTGACTCTGATCAGACACATGCCTGGAATTCATGTAAGGTTTTAACAGCAGTGAATTTTGAGAGATTTAGGTTGATCTTTTTTAAACAATCCTGAGGCGATGGAACCGAGCGCGATCCCGACCCTCTTTTGGATCACACTCGATTGTGGGATTAAAAGTCATTACTTTTCTGCAACATGTGCCATGCATTCGTGCAGTGCTGATTTGTAATGAGATGCAGATTTTAGAAATTTTACAAATACCCATGTAATAGTCCAATGCTTAACGTGCATTGCCACGGACACGTTAATAGACATGCATGATTTCCCAAAATCTAATTGAATTAGTAACTTAAACCAGGATGATCCAGCTATTGAGAATGAATAAATTAATCTGGTTAATGAAGCGCACAGCGACTTTGTGTGTCTGTGTGCACCTGTATGAAAATGTTAAACACCACAGCTTTATCCTTCTGATGGAAATCTTTCCTACGAACAGATGAGAGGTGGGTTTTGCACTTGATGCAGGCTCAAATCATGTACTTCTCGGTGTTTATCGCTTTCTGTCATCAGGTTTTTAAAAAAGCCGTGTCACTGGTGTATCAGTCAGACGTTAAGGTCGATAAGATATGTGGAAACAGCTTTTTGACCAATGTAGCTTTTTATTTTTAAGATAGTCAGCTTCAAATTGTCAAAAAGCTATGATCATGTATGTTTAGAGAAGTAGAGTCACTGTACTTATTCAGCTGTTTGTTTATTGGTGCATTCAGCTGCCCTGCAACAGAACACCCCCCCCCCCCCCCCATATCTAAAGTCATGCCTGATCTAATGTACTTCCACCCCTCTTCCCCCCCCCCCCCCCAGTCTAATCATTAATTAGTGACATGCCCCTGTTCACCATGTGACTAGTTAAACCCGTTCCACTCAATTAGGGACTGGAGTTGTAGGCGATTCAAACACAAAGCACGAGGTGTGGTGCGACACTGTGTAGAGAATTAACGACTGCACTGGCATTTTGACTTTGAGGCAACAGTGTGCATAAAAGGTGCTTTTTGTGCTAAACTACATCAGTACAGTCAGGCAGAATTCTATACAAAATCTTATTACTCTTTATATATAAATTGCTTGCTCCCCCCCCCTTAGTTTTTTTTGCATTTAAGATGCAAATACTGATACTGAGTCGGGGGTGAGGTGAGGTAGAGACGGAAGCTGCAGCGACATGGTTTTATGTTCATGGTGGTTTCCTGGTGGATGAGTAGATTTAATACCATGAGGAGGAACACTCTCACTCATCATCTATAGCGCTTAATCCTGTATTCAGGGTCACGGGGGAGCCTGGAGACTTCGGGCACATGGCAGGGTACACCCTGGACAGGGTGCCAATCCATCGCAGGGCACAGACACACACATACATTCACTCATTACGGGCAATTTGGGAATGCCAATTAGCCTAACCTACATGTCTTTGGGAGGAAACCAGAGTACCCGGAGGAAACCCACCAAGCACGGGGAGAACATGCAAATTCCATGCACACAGAGACGGGAAACGAGCCTGGCCGGGGATCGAACCCGGACCCTGGCGATGCAAGGCGACAGTGCTAACCACTACACCACCCGAGGAGGAACATATTTTTCTTTTTGTTTACTAACTAACAATAGAATGTGTCTCCGGATCCAACACCAATCAGTATCAGAAAAGTCTCTGGACAATCCCTGCACTAAAGGAGGAAATCATCTGCTTTGTTAAACCATTCTTGTTTTCAGCTTGTACATGAGGGGTGTGACGTTGGAGGCCAGTCGATTAAAAGATTTTCTGTAATTTATACTTTTAAATACATTTTCGACTAAGGGACCAGACCTTTTGGGCCACCCTGTGTGTGAACATGATGCACTTCAGGGCTCTGTGGTCACACCTCAAATGTTAGGACCTTGGTAGAAGGTTTGCGCTGGTATGGAGATCCTATGAAAATCATGGGATTTTTATTATTATTTTTATTTTGCAACGATGAGTTTTTAATCCACATTTTGAGTTTTAATGATAACTGGCTCCAAAACTAGTGCTTCCAAGTAATCTGTTCAGTCAGGGCTCTGGAAATGGAAGATGTATTGTTAACTGATAACACGTTATTTAAGTATTGCTTTTCAGCGCAAAAGGATATTGCATGGCAATATCTTTAATGACACTGCAAACCAAACTCCAGTCTTTAATATCGTATTAGATTAAAATGTATACAGTGTGGATGCATGTACTTTCTGTCCATCTGACCAGCCCTTAGTGGTGATGGGCATCGGTAACCGTTCTATAATAATCTGTTTAATCACACAGTGCAATGCTTCTTAGACTTGTGTCTCCTGAAAATCAATTCTACACCTAGTCTACATTACGCATGCGTAAATCAACCAGGATTACTCGCATAAGCATCATATATTCACATTACAGGCATGACACTGCTGTCAAACCGGAAGTACTTTGTCATTGTAGGCCAAATAGTATACTCCTGGGCGTTATGTTTTATAGTAAGCATGTACTGGTGTATGTATGGAGTTATTTGTAGAATTCAATGGAAATCTTGTTTAAACACACAGTTCTTGAGACTGACTCGTACATCACACTCTTCATGTTAAGGTTTACCTTCGTAGGTCATTTACTTGTATCATTTTTCCAAAAAATAAAGTGCACCTACATTTCAGGAGTTTTTTTTATTTTTATTTTTTATTTATTTTTTGTCCTAAGGAAAATTTGTATCAGGTCACCTTGAGATAAGTCCTCAAGCAGTTTACACAACCTTGTTGTAAGCAAGTTTTAGTTATCACCATTGTACGCATACATGTTCCTCTGACTTTGTATTTCTGCTGCATGGCAGTTACACAGCGACTGCAGGGGGGGGCGGAATGCAACATGCCGTCGTTTAGGAGTTTTTACCGATTAAAATCGGTAACGTGAAATGCACAGTAAAAAAAACTATAATCAGTGAATCATGCCTTAGGTTAAAGGTGTCTGTAAATTCGAAGAAGAAATGCAACGTCATGATCCAAGCTCACTTGCATTTTGTGAGTTATAACGAGCGATAGTCTTGGTGTACAGCGGCAATCCGACGTGCTAATCCTGATAAAGTAGCAAAAGGAAATGAAAAGAATCATACCCAAATTAATATACAGTATATATTATTTTTAATGTGTCTATTCAGAAATAACTGCAAGCTAGGAAGCTTTTCAGTATGACAGCAGTATGAAAATAATAGTTTCTATTGCTTGAACGTTTATAACTTGGATGCTTGTCTAAAGCAGATGGCACAAAAGCCTGCATGACTCGAATATGATGTGGAACGCTTGATGAATAAATGTCTGGAACATCAGCTTCCTGTTTAGTTTAAAGGTCATGTCGGAAGGCCTCGGTGGGAAGGTCATACAGCGAAGAAATGAAGGCAGATAATAGCTTCCATTTTTCCCTGAATTTCACTGACAGTTGCCATTCATTCGGCCTTTCAGACTTCTGAAGCGCGCTCTGATTAGCAAACAAGCAGCGCTGTTACTTTTCTTCTGAGACATGTGTAGAGCAGACTTTCCTTGGATTGTGATGATTCTGTAGCTGGTTTCAAAGGTTTCATAATATTGTACTTTTTTAAAATTTTTATTATTTAATTGCATTCCTGTTTAATTCATGTCACTGTTAAAATGTTATGTTGCATAAAAAACATTTAGTTTACTTTACAAATCAAATTGTCTAAAGTTTGAAGTATTAAAAAAAAAAAATCCACAGCTTTTGCAGGAACTACAAACTGCTATTGCATTTTCTGAGCTCATCACTTCATCCTTGAACATTTAAATGGTTTTTGTATTACTGCCACCTACTGGACTGAAGTATAGAGGGGATGATTGGCAGGGCAAGGATCATCAAATTGTATGAGAAATTACAAAAGAAAGTTAAACAGAATTTCAATGTTTTTTCAAATACACTAAGTTCCCTAAGATACGCTAAGATTTACAAACATTCAAGTTATGAATTTTTGCAGAAACGAACTGACCGTGAATCCATGACATTCATAGATGCCAACAAATCATGGAAGTAGCTCACATGTATCGTAAAAAAAATACACTGCAGTGCACCAGATGCCAATATTTACAATTATATACAATATTTTCAGTGTTAGTGAATGTATAAAATGTCCATATTCCGGCATATTATATGGGAGTGCGGGAGAAACGACTCTGCCTCACCGGTTTCAATACGTGATGATAGAAAATTGTTCTGTAAAACTGTCCCGATGGTGAATAATCCTTATTTTGGAAAATCCTTAATGAGACAAAGCTTAAAGTCAGAGAGCTCAGAGACAAAATTTTGTCTGTTCAAGCGTGCAGAAAACACAATGTAGTGTTCTCCTATATACGTCTTTCTAGGCCCCCTTTAAACGCTGC
This sequence comes from Clarias macrocephalus, assembly GCA_011419295.1. Taxonomy (NCBI): domain Eukaryota; kingdom Metazoa; phylum Chordata; class Actinopteri; order Siluriformes; family Clariidae; genus Clarias; species Clarias macrocephalus. The sequence goes on from JAAGKR010001061.1 coordinate 39,268, forward strand.
GTGTCAAAGGTGTACAAGATTCACCTTGTCAGACTTGAGAAGGAATCCGACTTACAGATGTGCTCCCTGAACAGAACTCTACCCATAATGCACATCTCTACAGTATTGTTAAGGAACTGTAGTACTGTACTGTAGCTGCCCACAGGTATTTTTTTTATATATCAGAAGGGTCTATATTTTTGTGTATTTGTGCATGTATATACTTTTGGTTACGGACTTGCATGTCAAATATATTTAATATTCTGGAGTACTGGTTGTTGTTGATCACTGAGCTTTTCTTTTCCTCCAGACTAATTTTAATTGAATATGCAAGGTGATATAAACTTCTGATCTGTATCTATATCCATGAATCAGGTGATCAGATTCAAGCCCAGGCACCACCAAGCTGCCATTGTTGACCAAACACTATCAAACCGCTCACTACCCATTGCACTGGAATTAACACTAAAGTTACATCTGGGTAGGATGGAACACTAAAGTTAATTCTTATAAATGTCCTAATTGCATTTTAAAGCTTAGCTACAGTGAAGATGCTCCAATGGATTGGCCAATGATGGGAATTGGCTTGTTTGCAGCTACATCAGCCATGTCCTGTAATCACCAGAGGTCACAAGATCGAATCCTGATACAGGCATCGGATGTCTGGGGAGCAGATTGGCCCTGCCCTCAGGGGAGGGTGGCAGATTTGCCCTCTCCTCCCACATGCTCCACATGCTGATAGCACTTTCCTACAACAGTGATGGCACATACCCCCACCCCCACCCCCCCAAGGCAGTGCGCAGGCAGCAATTTTGAAATTATGAGATTGCCTGGTGTCATGTGAATCTACCATAAAAAAAAAAAATTTTTTTTTAAATCACAGTGGCTGGCACCTCTAGTTATTGGTTATTGTTTTTTTTTGTGTTTTTTTTCATAGGTAATAACAAGAGAATTCAAAATGGTTATATGTTTCATAGTGGTTTAAGTTCTTATTTTCCTACTGGTGCTTCTTACTGAATAAATAAAGCTTGTTTTTGAATTTGAATCCAGGTGGATTAAATTCAGATTGAATTATTATTGTTATTCTTATTATTTTTTTAGGATTAGGAAAGAAAGGCTGCACAAGAATAAAAGTCTGACCTCTGAAACCACCATTGTAGCTAGTCTTGCGTCTGATGAGCTGCCTTCAGCTAAAACGTGTACGCACATGCATATGATTGGTTACATTGCAACAGACAAGCAAGTTGAATCAGTCCATAGATTAAAAGCTAGGAAAGCTGTTTGCTCGAGCAAGTTGCGTGATCGCTTTAACTCAAGTTGCTTCCTATTTCTTCTCTTGTGATGCTGTATAAGGGTTGCAATTGTTACTGCTATATAAAACCGGGCTTCACATGACCAGAGCCCTGTAATTAGCTCAGCATTGTGGTGCAACTCTTTGCACAAAGGGCTGTGTAAAAAGAAAATAAATAAATAAAATAACTGCATGTCTTATGCTGGCCTGCATGACACAAACCTTGTACAAGGCTGGCTTTTTGATTGCAGGAAATTGTTTACGACGTCATGCTGTGCGTTAACGTAACGAAAAGTACTCACTTGAGCCTATCCGCAGTTTGGAAGGAAATGTATAAAAAAATACAAACTTGTGGCTGTGCCCCGTCCCCAGTGTTTAAACACCGTTCTCTCTGGAAACGTGTCAAGACACCTCATGTTCCCACCATGTGTGAGGCAAGAAGAAAAAATGTTTACATGTAGTATTTGTTGAATAGTTGGTTTACACCCCCGCCACATTCCAGCATAATTTCCGGGAACAGGAGTCAGACGGATGCGATTAAGCTATTTATGTGATGCAATTTTTCAAAAGGTTTTCAAGTCAAAACGGGACTTGTGAGGAAATCTCTTGTGAATGAAAGCATAAAACTGAGGCAGAAGCACAGTATGGTGATGTCTCTTGCCCGAGACACACTCTTTGCACTAAAACATTTTAAATGGTTTCAGAGTTTATGGTTTATGGCAACGCATGTAAGCCTGTTGTCCATGACCTTCATGGTCACCTGTAAGTCAGTGGTTGCTCAAACAGTTAAGGCTGTGGGTTACTAGGTTACCGATCGGAAGGTTGGTGGTCCTAGTTGCCAATTTTTTGAGCACTCGAGCAATGCCCTTAACCCTATCTGCTGCAAGGGCGCAATAACCTGGCTGACCCTGCGCTCTGACCCTAGGTCTCTAACTGGGATATGCAGAAAAAAATCATTTAACTGTGCTGGTGACGTACATGTGACAATTAAATTATTTTTTAACATTATTATACTACATTTTTCTATAGATCTGCATTAGCTACGTAAAGCCCGAGAGTATTTTTGTAGCTTGTGTGAAGTGTGACGGTAGTATACAGGATTATGAAGGGAAGCATTCTAAATAGTTATCTGGTTGCTGGTGCACTATTTTATCTCTCTGGAGTGAGGATAAGCCAGCTCTTCGTGTGGTCCTTGAGTATGTGGCTCTTGTTACTGATGAAGCAGATTCCTGATTGCCCATCATGTCACTGAGGTCTATTTGGGTACAGTCGACCCTTGAAATTCGGGCGGGGGGAACGTCCCTAGGGCATTATGGGGGGAAAACTCTGAAATTTTAGATGTGATCAAAACATGCTTTTTTAAAAAAAATAGTTTAAACTCTTAAATATGCTCCTAAAACACTTTAATTTCTTTTACACCTCCGCTTAATACGTTCCCTTAAACTGTGGTTTCATAGCTCTGTGCTGAATTTGTTTACTCCTTCAAGCTAAACCAGGGATCTGGCTGGATCTAAAAATGCAGCAGATTGGCGATTTAATTGAATCGGTCATTACAGGTTTATTTAATTATGTTGTAGGACCTTATTCATTTTTACAGAGATGGTATTGTTACGTACACAAATGCTTTACAAAACAGATTTTGTGCCCTTTTTAAACTAGAATGAAAAGGTTAATGGGATGATACTCCCTTGGAGCCTTTCTCATCACCTTTGCTCATCCAGAATGGAAGTATAAGAAAAGGAATATGTCTGAAGTTGTAGCATCGGGCTGTGCATGTGACTGCTGTGTTGTGTGTCCAGGTGACCTCGAAGGGAGCGGGTCTAAACCCGAATGCCAAAGTGTGGCAGGAGATGCCTGCTGTAACCAGTGAGGCTCCTGTGGATGGCAGCGAGGCTTCCCCCTGGTCCCAGTCGAGCATAACTGAAGGTAACTAAGACTTCATAATGTTTTGATCGAAAGTATTTGTAATATTATTGTACAGCATGATAAAGAATAACTGTTGGTTTCCTCGCTTTTTGTTCTTTTCAGAGTCCACTGGATGTAAAGCATACACGCCTGGGTTCCCAGTTCTCATGGACAACAGCACCCCAGCCGCAGCGGACACTGTGATCAATGGCATGGACCCATCTGACCCCAACACTCTGACTGTGTGTAACGGTCAGTAAAACGCTGATTCAATACCTATTAAAGCTTTCCAAGCTCATGGTTTGTTGATGGACTTGTGCTATCAGTTGTCAAACCAGAATAGCCAAACTTTTTGTGCTCTGTCTGCATGTTGTTCTTGTACAGAATCCAAACTGTCTGAAGATCAGCCTCTCTCTGCAGAAAACTTACGCGAGTCCCTGAAAAAAGAGCTGGAATTCTGCTTCAGCAGGTACGGGGGTATTTATTTATTTATTTGTTTGTTTGTTTATTTAGAAGGCTTTGCAGTCGATTCTGTCTGAGCTTGCTTGTTTCAGCTTCTTTCTGTCCAACAGGGAGAACTTATCGAAGGACCTGTACCTGATTTCTCAAATGGACAGCGACCAGTTTGTGCCAATCTGGACTATTGCCAGCATGGAAGGAATCAAAGTTCTGACCACCGACATGGATCTTATCTTGGACGTGCTGAGATGTAAGTGCCAAGATTACATTCTCAGTAACACGCTTATAGATGGTGGTTGTGCATGAGCCACATTTGGCAGGTTAGACAGCACCTTGCTGTGGCAAACGTAGCATATGTTACACTTTTTAAAATGACTTGCCAGGTAATTTTTTATTAACTTGCGGTTTGGTTGGAGCTTTCTGGTTGCGGGGGAGGGGGTATATTTATCCTATTTTGGAAGTTGGATAACCACAGTTTTACCAAATAAATGCATTGTTAATTATTTAACCATCTACTATTTATATATTCTCATTACCATAATGCTGACATTCTTGGCAAAATTTAAACTTCACTGGGGTTTCTGCAACCTCCTCCTTGCCAGCTGCCTGCTACTTTCTTTGAAGCCGCCGTTTCCTTTCTTGCTGTTCCTCATTTTCATCATTTCCTTCTTCACACATTTGCGATCATGTTGCGCTCTCATCTATTCAGTATATATATAAAAACACCATCTAGACTGTATAGTCCCAAATTTGGCCTTGCAGTGATATTTTTTTTTTTTCAAAAGTGTGAATAGATTAAATCATATAGCAAACACGTCAGTACTTATTCTGATTAACATTTAAAGCATTTGCTGAAGATGAAGCATGAATGCAGAAATCAGTTTGGGTGAGGGAGTATCTGAGAAAGTGGCTCTGAGTCAGTCATTGCTTGTTTTTTCCACGAACGCAACATGTTCATTTCTGCTTGTGCCACGGCAATTGGCATGTGATTAATTTTAATTAAAGAATGATGTGTTGTATCTTTTAAATCTGTTTTGTTTTTTCTTGGATATTTAAAAAAAAACTAATGAGTTATCGTTTGTATATGAAGAACCACATGTTGTTAGTGCCAATCATTCACTTGCTCCCAAGTCGAGGTGGCAGGTTTGAATCTTGCTACAGCCTCCCAACATTTTTTTCCTGTAACAGAACTTTTTTATATAAAAACTGTCACTTATATTATTAGTAGTACAATTATAATTCTACATGCTTTACCTGTCTTCAAAAATGTTGAATATAACCTAAACATGTCACCAAATAATTTTTTTTTCTTATGGTAACAGTGCACTTTTTGATCAGTTTATTAATAAACTTTGATTATGTAAAGCATGAAGTCCACATAAATGCACATTTACTTGCATCCAATGTATTGGAGCAGAGTGCATTAACCTAAACCTGTAATTTTATCCTGTAGCTGACAGTCAGAGCTATTAAAGAAAATTAATCAACACCTTCTGACTATTCAGGTTGAAAGATTCAACAGTGCAGTATTATAAAAGGTAGTGATTTATTTATTTATTTTTGCCTCTTTTTATGTGTTTGTCTTCTCTCTGCTCAGCATCTCCTATGGTTCAAGTGGACGAGAAAGGGGAGAAAGTGCGGCCGAATCACAAACGCTGCATCATCATTCTGCGAGAGGTTCCAGAAACCACCCCAGTGGAGGTACTAATGTTGTTGTGGAAGAGTGTGTGGGCGGGATTTATGGATTTTCTGGATATGCATTATTCGTGCCTAATTTTGCTGCCTGTTTTTTTTTTTTAATATTATTTTTTTTATTATTTATTAGGAAGTGGAGGCCTTGTTCAAGAACGACAACTGTCCGAAGGTCATTAGCGTGGAGTTTGCTCACAATAATAACTGGTACATTACATTCCAATCAGACACGGACGCTCAACAGGTGAGAGCTCTGCTTTACAGCATGTTTTTTTTTTTTTTTAAGTTCTTTTTCCTCCCATCTGCGCCGCGGTGTTTTCGTCCAGGTTAAATCACTTTCTGTTTTTCCTCAGGCTTACAAGTACTTAAGGGAAGAAGTCAAAACATTTCAGGGAAAACCCATCATGGTGAGTTGTGTAAATATGTTAATTGAGTTTTGCGGTTGAAAAATGAATCATGGAATGAAACGACGCTCTTTTTGTTTACAGGCCAGAATAAAAGCCATCAATACCTTCTTTGCGAAGAATGGCTATCGCAGCCTGGATTGCAGTGTATATCAGCAGCAGTCTCACACACAGTCCCAGTATAGCTCGCCGCTCTTCATGCAGCCTATATACAGCCCACAGCAACAGTATCTCTACGGCATTGTCCCTCCCACCTGGACTCCGTCTCCGACACCGTACTTCGAGACTCCTCTGGTGGGACTTTTTTTTTTTTTTTAATAACCAAATCTGAGCTGAGTCTGCAAAGTGACAGAGATAAAAAATATTTGGCTTGACCATATGAATTAACATACACTAGTTATGTTTACTTGTGTCTTCTGTTTTCTTTCTCTCTCCCACACAGGCACCTTTTCCTAACAGTGGATTTGTCAATGGATTTGGTACAACTGCACACTACAAAACTAGTTCAAACTCTCTCAACATTGGACGGCCTTTCAACAGAAACCGGTTTGTCTTTTTAGTTTTTATCTTTATGTTTAACACGTATCTGCAAGGTTACTTGTTTGCTCTTTTGCATTCTACTGAATGCAGTGCCATTGATGTGTATACATTTTTTATATAAATATAGTTATCTCAAGTTATGTCATAAATGTTTTGCCTTTTTCCCCCCCCCTAACTGTTGTTGTATTATAAAAGTGTGAAGTATAATTGCAGAGGTGGACAAATCATAAATCCTTTTACCTAGCCCAGTAGGCAAATGAAGGCTCCACTGTGCTGCCCAGTCTTATCGTTTGGTTGCCTGGAAACTGAGCAGAGACTAAATGTTGGCCATAAGTAGTGAGGAGGGGACGAGTGTGTCTCGTTCTCTGTTTTTGATGTAGCACGTCACATTTGTAATTTAGTGACACTGGTGCACAATTTAATAGACATGTGGGGGGGAAATCTATTCAGTGATGTGTGGCAATTTCATGTATCGGCACACTGACTCAAATATATAAAATTTGGTTTGTTTTTAAATAATTTATGCATACGTGTTTGCATTTGAGTTGGTAATATGTTGCAGTACCTCTATAATCCTACAGGTGGTGGTTTCAAAAGTGTTCACCTATTGGCAGGCAGCACAGTGTCGTGTATGGTATAAGCAAATGATTTGCTGAGATTGTTTAGAATTGTTACAGAATCCAAAAATAAATCAATACAGATCATCACCTAGGTATCATGATTATCGTATCGGCTGGTCCCTGTTGATTTCTCGTTCTCTGTTAAAACGGTTCTACATGTGTAGAGTGGCAGGTAGTGAGGGTAGCGTGCCTTATTATAATAGTGCCTTATATTATAATATAATAATAATATTATTATTATTAAGTAGTAGTAATGATTATAGAAATCTGCTAGTTCTAGGTTAGTGATTTGTCCATCCCTTAACTACGGCTTCAGGTGGTTTTTTATTTTATTTATTTATTTATTTTTTAAATATGACTCTCTTTATCATGGCTTTCTTATTGTCCCCACAGTGTCCCACTCTATTCAAGAAAGAATGTAATAAATGCCTTCAGGTACAGCAGTTAAAGCTTAAAATATTTGTCTAATCACTTCATCCTTCTCATTTCTCATGTCAAATAACACAACCATCCAATGAGCTTACAGCAAAAATCTTTTTATAGTAATGAATTGACATCATAAAGTGATGATTTTTTTTTTTTGGCTGTGAGGTTTGCATTGGTTTGGTGATTGAACCTAAATTTCAACTGAGAATCATACCAATTTTTTTTTTTTTTTGGTCATTTGACAAAGCATTGTTTAAGATAAATCTGGCGAGTAGAGTCTTATTTTCCTGAATTTGTATCATTATAACTAACCTTTTTTGGTTTCTGTTGGTGTCTTTCCTGTGCTTTTAAAAGGAAGCGGGTCTCTAAGTATCAGCCTAACAAAGCTTATTTGGGATGAATTACCCTCCTCGCCAGCGTTTTAACATTTGATTTGAAGAGCATTATACAATTGAATCCTTATCATATAAAGCATTAGTTACTGAGAAATTTTGCTCGGCTTGAGAGTTCGGTCATCCCACTGCCGGGGAATAACTCGGTGCCTCGACGCCATTCCATCCTTGCTTGCATTTTTATGTATATGTAGTTGGTGCATGCTGCCTCAGTCATGTATTCATTATCCCCTGTCTAAATCTGCACAGTAACTTGGTGCAGTTGTATCTTACGCAAACTTGTGTTTTTAAGCAGGAACCACGTGAAGCCCCAGACAAGGGTGAACGACACGCTCGCCTCCACCGTCTCCCCCGTGTCTGTGGTGGACGGGCTCCGGAGTCCACAGCCTGCTGTTAACAGTAGCTCAGTGCTGCCGACCTCTGAGCTGGGCTCCTCTTTCCCACACATGACGACCTCTGAGACAAACGACGACGGCACCGTGGCCGGTCGCGGACGGTAAGATTCATGATCCAGTTTATAAGAAGTGCCACATGAAGTCTGAACAAACCCTCAATACGTAGTGAGATTGATCCGAGTTTAATAGTTAGCCTGAAGGAGTAACACTTCTCTGTTTACAGGAGGAACACGTACAGAGCCACTCGGAGGAGGAGAGATGACGAGCGAACCATAGTAATGCACATACTCCTGCAGTTTTCACACTTTCATCATTTAAACAGAACAAGCTTTTCTTTTGAATTTACTCATGCTCTGCGCTTTTTCCACAGAGGCCAGTTCCGCTCACCGAAGTTAAGGTCTCGCCACCGAAATTTGACCTGGCTCCGTCCAATTTCCCTCCACTTCCTGGATGCTCAGGAAGCCCACAGGGAGAGCCAGTGCTCGAGAACCGTATGTCTGACGTAGTACGGGGTCTCAACAGAGAAAAGGTGAGTTCCCTCTTGGCTTGTACTGGAGTCTCCAGTCACTGTCACTGGAGGGATGATTTTTCTCATGTTTCGCTTATTTGTCACACAGATCATCAAACACGTTAATGTTACACATAGGATAACCAGAGTAAAGACAGTTTTTAAATGATTGTTTTAGATGCTGTCCAAACCTGCCTGGGAGAAAGTAACTGCCTCATAAACTGAAACTGGTTATGCCACCCTTGGCAGCAACGACTCCAGTTGCTCAGGAGGAATTTTGGCCTGTTTTTCTATACAGAATTGGGTTTTGTGCATGAACAACGTGTTTAAGGTCATGCCACAGCATCTCAATCGGTCCAGACTTTGACCAGGCCATTCCAAAACCATTTTTATTTCTTTTGGCACCATCCAGGGGTAGGTTTGTTGCTGCATTCTCCTTCAGGATTTTCTGGTAGAGCGCAGAATTCATGGATTTATTGATTATGGCAAGTTGTCCAGGTCCTAAAGCTGCAGAGCAATGCAAAGTTGAATGTTGGTGTTCTGCTCCTTTTATGCCAGGTGGAATTAGACAGCTTTTTTTTTTTTTTTTTTTAATATTCCCTCCATAATAAATTATATCACAATTTAAAAACTGCTATTTGTATTTACTTGGGTTATCTTTGTGTAATAAAATTAGTTTGAAGATATAAACCATTTAATTGTGACAAATGTGCAAAAAACAGAAAATCAGGAAGTACTTTTTTCATGGCACTATCCAAAAGTTATTTATTTATTTTTATCTCAAGTGTTGTGTGCATGCTATCTGGTTGTAGAAGGGTTTTAGCCATGCTGTCAGGTGCATGTGTGAGTGACAATTGCATGTTAAACCTGTTCTAAATCCTAAAAGTGCAACAATGATTGTTTTCTTAATCAAAAACTGAGCTCTCCTCAGTCTAGGCAAAACTGCATTACAAAAAACACAAATTTTTGCTTTCTTTTTAAAAAATTTTTTATTCTCTTCCCAGCAGTCAGACTCAAACAAAGAATCCACTGTGAGTGCTGCTGCTCCAGCCTCTGAGGAGACGGTCCCCAGACCTGCACTGACTGCAAGCAAGCCCACTGTTCATGCTGTAGAGCCTGCTAGCTACAGGTAGGCCTGAAGGAGGACAAGACAAGTGATTAAATGTTGATTCTCCATATTGTTTTGTCATGTTGGGTTACTCCTTACAGTATATAAGTGCGTAAAAATAAAAATGTACGCGTCACACTGGGTGACTATGAACACGCTTACTGTGGGACGCATCTAATACTCTTGGATATTTTCTGTATTTTTCTTGTGTGCTTCTTAGCGCAAGCGCAACTCCTCAGGAAAAGAAACTGGATAAAGCTGAGCCCTCAGTCTATAAAGAGACCCCCGTCAACCAGAGCACCGCCCCAGCCGTTCCAGCAACTCCGACTCAGCCTGCTCCTGTCCCCAAGACTCCCCTGAGTCCCGCCAACCCTGCAGCCGCCCCACAGGCCAATGTCAGCCACCCCAGCCCTGCCCCACTGGTAAATGCATTCGTTGTCTGCAGTGCTTGAACTGACTTTACTTGCCTTCCTCATAATCTGTATTTGCCTGTATCTGGATTCACAATTTAAAAATAAATGAATAAATAAATCGATAATTCAACAATGACTTGTAAGTCTTACAAAATATAATCGATGGGCATCAGGCTGCGCAATTCTCATCAAAAATGTAATTTTTTTTGGGGGGGGGATTGAGCAGGCTTTGAGATAAAATCTTCTCTCTTGTTCATTTTAGGAGCCTCGGAAACTGAGCTACGCCGAGGTGTGCCAGCGCCCTCCGAAGGATCCGCCTCCTCCTCCCCCACCACCACCAGTGGTCAGTCCCAGTCCTTCCAGCTCTACCTCACAGCCTCTGAGGGAGCTGCGCGTGAATAAGGTGGACGAGCAGTCGGGCGGCAGCGAGCGACCCGAGCGGCCCCAGGAGCGCGGGGGGGACTGTAAGAGCAGAGAGGGCCGGCCGGCTCGTGACTCACAGGGCTTCTACCGCAGCAACGGCCCACCCAGGGCCAACACAGGGGGCTTCAAACTCCGCGAGCAGCAGAGGCGTCCTCAGTTCACTCGGCGCACTTCACCCCAAGGAGCCTCTAGACACGCTGGCAAAGAGCAGAACATCCCCCCTATATCGCCAAAGTAAAGACTAAATCCTTACAAATGTATGAATATATACACATTATATATATAAATATAAATATATATATAAAGAGATGAAATATATAAAAAAAAAAAGTTTAAAAATCTAAGATAGCCACCTCTTTTGCCTGGAGCACATCCACAGGAAAATCTCATGAAATGACTATGCACAGACGGAGACGTCCTGGCATCGAAAAATATCGGATGCTAGACGTAAGCTTGTTGATTGAAGGAAGTCATCAAATAGGAAAAAAGTGCGCTTTTAAACTTGACAATGCCCCATGAGAATGTAATTATTTTTTTTTTGTTCTTTTCCTACTTCCTTGATGAGGGCGTTTTACCCTGGAAGCTGTGGGACTAAGGGCATCATAACAGCCAAGTGCTCAGTGATATTGTTGAGCTGAAACAATAATGGCAGTCTGCAAAGAACATATGCACTAAGAAGAAAAGGAACATGCATACTGTCATGTACCTATACAAAGATATCACTTTGACATGCAAGGATTCTACTAATATTTTACTTATTTTTATTATTATACGTTTTTTCCCCCCCCCCCATTCGCATTGGCAGGTGACCGGGAATGCAACGTTATGGAGTGAGTAAAAGATGGACATAAGCTTTGCTCTTTGAGTGGAAGGATGTATTCTGCAGTTAGTGTCAATGAACGAATCAATTTGCGGATTTAGATCCCGTTTAGAAAATGCAACGCCTGCTTGAGTGGATTGGCAGATTAGATAGGAACAGCAGTGAGGCTTGCCGTTGGTCTGGAATTGCGCATCATTTTTGTGACACTGCTGATGACAAGCTCCTCAAATCAAAAAAAAAAAAAAAAAGAAAGGAAAAAAAAAAGGAGCTGCTGTTTAGAAATGTGTAAAAGACTTGTAGCGCTTGAGTAATTATTCATATACATTATTTGATGAGATCGGAGCCTGACGATTATAATGCTGGATCACTGGTTTGCTTTTATTTCCCTTTCTTTCCTTGTGCTTTAATTTCTTGAATTGTTTTTAGTTAGATTGTGTAACCAACAGCCTGTGAAAGATCACAATATCAGTCAGGTACATAGACACTCAAGTATTTTGTCATCTCAGTTTTGTTTTTTTGTTTTTCTCCTTCCTTTTTGTGTGTGAATTACTCTCCCAAAATGGCTTTCTGAGCAAGCTCATATTTCCTGATGATCAGTCAGGCGCTTGACTGTGTTTACAAGATTGTCAGCTTGGGACTAAGAGGCAGAGATGAAGCTGCTTTCGGTTGCATTTTGGGCGACACACTATTCTCAAAATCAGGACCTTCACTATAACGATTAGTAGCTATTGTGCTTAGTGTGTGATAGTGATTTAGGTCAGGAAAACCCAAGGCCTGTTTTATTGACTAGTGATATCACTAAGCTGTATCGTTTTCAGCTGTATAGAAATGAGTTGATTTATCTTATTTTATTTTTTTTCCTCCACTGTAAGGATTTTCAATTGGTTTAAATTGTGGTACATCCTAAAACAAAATGTTTTGGGTCATACAGTGCAAAGCACAACAAATGCAGGATGAAAGGCTGAAAATATGATTACTTTTTTGTTGTTATTGCGCTTCCAACATTGTCCACAAAATCTGATTTGTTTTGAACAGCTTTGACAATGTGGGCAGTATGGAGATTACATTACTTTTCTTCCTCTGTTAAATATAAGTAATGAGACATTTAGTGCAGGCCATTGAAATGTTAAATGATTGATAGTCATATTTTCCTCTCGCATCCCTTAACAAAACTTAGGTTTGTCTGTTGCATTTTGATGGTCTCGGGCATTTTTATCTTCCACCAGAGTCATTTCATGCAATTCTGCAAGATGAGTGAAATCTTTAAGAAATCTTTCTATATGTTAACCCTCAAATCTTCAAAGACTTGTCAATGTTTAGATGGTTTACATCAGTAACCTTAACAAAAAAAAAAAATCTTTAATTGATTTTGCCATCTGCACCATAAACTCACAAGAGTTGCTTTTTGGGTATACGAGCGATCGCTCCTGGACGATTTTTTTTGTCGCATGTGCTTTTATAAGCCACAACTCTGTCAACTCCAGAAAGCATTTAGAGGGGAAGCAATGTGAAAGTGAACTGGTGCTGTTAGTTTAAAATTGGAATCAGAGGAAGATGCAGTATTGCTGATAATTTGAATTCATTGTAAGTATTGTTTTTTTTTTTTTTTAAGTTTTTTAATTTATTTTAATTTTCCTGCCCGTACCACCCTCTTCACCCTCCCCAGTCTGTGTAGGCCATGTTCCTGACTTGTGTACAAAATGACATTGGGAGAGAATCACAGATTTAACGTTTGTATATTTTTGAGATTTCAGCAAAGAAAATACTTGACGCATTTACTAAAAGCTTAGTAATGCATTAAATAAATAACGAATCACTGGGGCTTTTGTTTTTGTTTTGATTTTTTTTTTTCTTATTTTCATTTTGTTAATGAATTTGAGCAGCTAGTGGTTTAGTGTAATGGAACAAAAATGCACTAACTTGTTAAAAAAAAATTACTGTTAATGTAATGTGAAATCATATTAGACGCATAAGATAATGACATTGATGTTGAGCGGCTTGCAGAAATCTACAGGAATAGCGTTTCCTAAATGTTTGGGTTCTTACTGTTAATTGGTTTTAGGGCTGCTGTGGTAAAGGGAAGAATTAATATAACAATGGATTGAAAGTGTTGGAGACAGTGGATTTTAGCTGTCTGCATAAAATGTCATTAAAAAAAATAAATTATTTTGTTTTGGCCTTGGAGTTTCACGTCTTTTATTGCTGTATGGTCTTATTTCATTTTTATACCGAGTTCTTCACTTATAAAACTCCCTATTCTCCAGGACACCCTAGTTATTTATCACATGTTGTACGGTGCACTGTACATGCACACACGTCTGCTCTTTAGAGGCGCCATGCCCTATATTTGGTATCCATGGCTCGGTATGTAAAGAATGGGAAGGTGACATTTTGAATGTATTTATAGCCTCACTGTGGGATATTTTAGATAGGATGAAACTGATACACCTATTTAAAAGTTCTTTAAAGAATTTTGGTTTTCTAAATAACGTACATGAGATGTTCCTTGAACTGCTTGTATCCAAGCACAATTTCTTTACAATCACAGTAGAAAGTAGCTTTTTTTTTTTTTCTTCAGCGCAATCATGCCATGACCTGCTTCACGTCTGAAACTCTGGCCTCCCAGGCACTTCTTTTAAAGGCCCGATCATGTGGAAATGGCTTGGAGTGAGGTCAGGATTGTGCGGGGTGGGTGGAGAGATGTTTGGTACTCCCAAAAGTCCCTGTAATGTGCGAGTGGTGTTCGGCTGAATTTCGGCCGGGATCTTTGTTAAAACAGCTATTCTTTCACAAGAAATTTCACACCAGGTCCTGGTTTGACTTGAACACTCCTCATATTTATGGAGAAATTATTCTATAAATAGGTTTTCCTTTCACACTTATCCACCTTTTGTTTGTAACTAGTTTTAATTGTATGTAGATCATAAATGGAACTAAGATTAAAAAATTAACTGTGGGTTATGGACATGTTGTGCCTATTCTGTTGCCAAAGGAACGACTGACATTTGACATGCACACAAATGAAAGTAAGTGCTGTCTTTTCGAGAAACTCTAAGATTAAATCTTTAGACACTGATGGTGCAACAAATTTCAACACAAAGATTCACGGTTTTAGCATAATGGGTGGACTCCTATAGTAAGTCTGTGCATGTTTTTTTTTATTTTTTTAAACACAATAACATTGGTGTGTATTAAAACCCAAGCAACATGCTCAATGAGGTGCATTTTGGGTTTTTTAAACGAAAGTTGTCTCAATTTTACCACTACTAGAATATGGAAATGACAGAAGAAAAAAAAAAAACATAATCATGTGCATCTGTGCTATTTCTTTGCCTGTGACCCAGTTTTTTTTTTTTTCTCGGTCACGTTTGTATATTTGGTTAATATGAATCAAAATTCAGTTCATTTCATTGCCTAGGTTGTGCTGAAAAAAATGTCACTCTTTACTGCATAATCCTGAGCCCCACATGTTTATTGGAAAAAAACTGCCATTTTTAAGGGATTGTGTTGATTTCTAAAAATGTGTGTGGAAATGCTCATGCTTTCACTATTAGACATGGCCATGAGTTTTACTTTGTGTGTTTAACAATGTGGTCTCGCTTCATGCTCACATTTCCTCTTCAAAGATGATGGTTCACGCCTATATTTTTTTTTCAGTGTTTTACAAATCTTAACCCACTTTGAGTAGTTTCAGCAAATCCTTGGTTTTCTTTGCTTAATGCAGGCCAGTAATTTGTCCCTTCTGAAACAGTACCATGTTTGCCATGATCACAGCATGTCTTCTGATGTTAGTTTAAGAAATAAGAAACTACTCGCAGCATCAGGTAGGGTTAAATGACTTGTTGCCAGCTGAACGGTATTAATCACCCATTCATCATCTATACAATTTTGTCCTGTATACCTCGCAGGAAACACACACACACACGCCAATTAGCCAAATCTGCATGACTTTGGACTGTGCAGTAATTATCCAGCAGAAGGCACCTATTTATTTTCTTAGTTAAATTCAGGTGGTGACTTTGTTTGGTCATCAAATGATTTGCTTTTATTGCAAAGGGAATTATATAGAATACATTTTTTTTTATTATGATGATTATTATATATACACATAATGTATATGTGTATATAAGAGAATATTTCAATATTATTGAAAATTGTCATTTAAGCTATAATTTAAGTTGCACTGCACAAATTGCTTTAATTTTGCTATACTCATATAGTGACAATAAAGAATTTTGAATCTTGAATCAAATTGTCCAGTGAGTGTACAAAATACACAGAACGTTTAATGGTAGAACTAATAATTTTTCTGTTATGTAGTTTGATTGAAAGGGTTGTAACTTTTCTGTGTACTTATGTTTTGTATTTAAAGGGAGCACGGCACATAATTAGAGGACTGTGCAGATAAAATGTTTAACTAATATTTCACAAGTTCAAGTGTCTGCTTGACTTTAAGCGTGTGATTATCTCATCTTGGTTTTTTTTTCACCCCTCCTCAAAGAGGAAGTAAAGATTAAAGTGATAAAAAAGCATTTGACCTTCACCAGTGAAGAGAACCAGCTCTGAAATATGCTGCTGAAGAAGCTGTTAAAAAGGTGAGTTGTTGCTTATGATAAAATAAACTTAAGGTCATGTTAAAGCAGGGGTTACAACTAACCATACAAAATGATTGCAAAATATGTTCAATTCAAGAACAGTTTTAATAACAAAATATAAGCTTAATTAAATCAACGTGGAGCCATCAAAACAAAACATTGTCAAAAGTATCATTTAATCCTTTCCATGGCTTTCATCTTGGAAGGACTATAAGAGGAGAATAAAAATCTACATAAACATTAGTAATTAAATAATTTAATAGTACTGTAGTTTTGTATGACTACGCACCAGACTCTCTCTCTCTCTCTCTCTCTCTCTCTTTCACACACACATACACACACAAATCATCAAATTATTATTATGGCATTTAAAAATAAATTTTTGAACCTTTTGCACCCGGTCATGTAGGAGAAGCTACAAAGTCGTATGAAAAAACAAAACCTCTTCTTCAAATTCAGAATGAAATTACACAAATTAGGTAATAAAAAAAAACTTGTCTTTTAAAATCATTAAAGCTGTCAGTCAAAAACTCTCGTATTAAACGGAATCCTTTGTTTTTTCACGTCTCCGCTGAGAGAATTTGTGTGTACAGTATGTATCACACCTTCAGTTCTCTTAATTTTGAAATATGTCAAAAGTGTTGTTTTTGTGATTCAGTTGCTATCTTGGCCATTGCAAAAATGTAAACATCGCGAAAAATTACATAAAGTGACTCAAATCGAGCCCTGACTCGATATAAGTAAAAGCCCGAGTGTTAGTACATAGTGCTTATAAATTAAACGATGCAATGGATGCTATGAGGATGTTCTGCTCTTTTCTGCCTACTCTCTGCACAGCTGAATCCTGTTTTAATAATTGTTTGAAAATGCAATTGTCTGGTGGGAGCACCTAATGAAAGATAAAGCAATTGAAGCATTCCATGTATTTCATTTAGAAAGAAAGAAAAAAAGAAACTAAATCAGATGTTCTCAAACTGCTTGCAGCCAAAAAACCCTACACTCTAAAAAATGCTGGGTCAAAGTTCTGGATTATTTCGGGTACTTTAAACCCACTGTTGGTCTGCTATATGTTGGGTCAAATAAGATGTATTGGGTCATTTACAAATGAACGCCTAATTGGGTTATTTTGCATGGAACTCCAAAGTGTTCAAAATTAAATAAATAAATAGGACATGATAACACTTTGGAATTCCATAATTTGTGAGGTAGAATTAATCCAGCATTATAGTTAAATATGACCGAGCATTTGGATTGAATATTTTACCCATCTTGCTGGGTTAAATAAATAACCCATTTCGCTGGGTGAAATTAACTCGGCATGTAGTTGGTCCAATATTTATCCAGTTTGGGTTGTTTTTAACCCAGCATTTTTTAGGGTGTAAATATAAAATTAATGTACCGTTAACACACTCTGTAAAACGATAAAACACAAAAGCCCCCTGTAAATCTGATTTGAATAGCATTATTATTATTATTATTATTATTACATTTAATACAATCATTAAACACTTTTTATATAGACGTTTTCAATACAAATGTTATAATGCCCACATGGCATCAAACATTCCCCATCTTGATATTTTAACTAATTATTTTAACTATTAGTTATTTAACTATTACTATTTCATTTCCTTCAAAATGACATTAAGAACAAAAACAATGAATCTTTTAAAAAATATTCTTTATTAAACATGGGCTGAAAAAACGGTTGTCCTCAAAGATTTTAATAGATGAGTACTCATGTCCATCAATCTGGTCTACAGTATTCTGGAGAAACTCCCAGGTGAGAAGACACTGCTTTGCATCAAAAACAAAAAAACCTTTAAAACAAACATCCTCCACTAAAGAGTCTGACTCAATAGCATTGCCTCCAACAATGGGAAAGATCTGTCAGGTCCTCCTTGTCTCATCCCCAAGGCACAAAATGTGGAACAATGCTCCAGTCATCTCCATATTTTGCAGATATCATTCCCATCATGTGGTTCCCACCTGTGGATTACACACCATCATTTAGTGTTGAAATATAACTGACATTTACATCAAGCATTTTTGTTTAGGACGTACAGTTACGTATGGATATAGTGCCAAATATGTTTTCTCTTGTAAATACACAAAAATACATAATGTGAACATGAATTTATTGTATATTTCTGGCTAATTTACCTCACTATTTAACGTGTGAGGGATAACAGGGTTTCGTTGCTCCGTCAGGATTTAATATGAAACATTCACCCCTTTTACATTCTCAACAAACACTAGATGAATATGATATTTAAGTGATGAATTTATAACTTATAATTAATATTTCATAAGGATGCAGGTATAGCTCATTTTAAACTGTAACCTAATGATTATGCATTTCTCATTTTTGAATAATAAAAAAATAGAATAATAAAAAAATATTAACCCCACACCCCCATTTTAAAGGATTTAATTTTAACAACAAAATATGATTGCTCCTACCACTTACTAAACAAAATTCACATTAACTTTACCATAAAATACTGAGTGCTCTGAGCATGATCCAGTCAGAAGTGAAGAATCCAGAAAGTTTGACAAAGAATAAACCAAGTGCTGGGTCAAAATATATATATTTTTTTCTTTCCAAAAATAATTCTGGATCAGACAGAAAACATATTAATACTGTCATTAAACATACCCCAATAGCTTCTTCTGACAACAATAAAATATTATAAAATATGCCAACCGACTTTCCACACACAACTTTAGTGAAGATTAATAATAATTTACCTAAAATTACATTTAAGACTACATTTAGTAAATTTAGGTTTTTATTTGTGTGTGCTACAAACGCCCTTTTCTCAACAAAACATGAACTTCCCACAGCCCCATATCCAAGTGCGATGGTGGAAAAGCGATTGAACATGAAATGAGCTTGCTCCTACCACAACTACAACATTTACAATGTAGGTAAAAAAAAAATCATTTTAACTTACCATAAAATACCTCCAACTTTAATTGACGTGCCCCTCGCTTCAGAAGTGAAGAGTCCAGAAAATTCATCATGCTGTTTCTCAATTCCAAGAATGCAAATAACAGACTTGACTTGGAAGTGCACACTCAGGGGGTTTGAGGACACCGGGTATATTGCAGATATATACACCATACAGGATGCACAAAGTGAAATAAATCCGCTGTTTTAACCACTGCAGAGACATCACAGCCAGCAGAAGTTCTTGCTGAGGTGAGGCTGCCTTGGGCGGCTATATGAGCACAGAGCACCTGTATTGCCTGCCTGGAGCTCAAATCTCCGAAATCATTGTGGAAATCTTTTAAATAGACACTATCCTTAAAAAACGACAGATGTTTTGATCTGTATACACATACATTCTTGCTTAAACAACTCTTAAAACTATACTTTGTGACGCAATAACAGTAATATTTCGGCCATTGTGCAGGCTACCATTTGAGAAACCATAAAGAATAAACCAGTTGTTGGGTCAAAATTATGGAACTCCAAAGTGTTCAAAATTAAATAAATAAATAGGACATGATGAAATAAATAACTCTATGAATAAATAAGACACAGATATGTAATATGAGAATGATATTGTGAAATAATGGGAAACATTTCGGAAAAAAAAAAAGCTTATTATTGTGAAAAATATTGCTCTCTGCTATATAAATTTACTTATTATTATGAAATAATATTTCATGGTCATTATTTTTCCAAATAATAGAGATTATTGCAGAGGCATTTTATTTAATTCCAGCTGTTTTTATTTTAAAATGTCATTTTAATGTCAATTTCAAGTCAGTATTTACTTTAAAATCCCGTTTTTCCCGATGGCCTATTTATTTCATAATGCGACTTTTCAGCAGAATAAGTCGTTCTGTCAATCAAGAGCGATAGGGCGGAGCCAGCTGTGTGATTGGTTGCTCCTTTATTCAGACGTAAGTATCAGCGCATGAAGTATCGATTTAGGTCTAATGGTGCAATACGTGTCCTATGCAGTAGGTGGCAGAACAGTGTCTACTGCACTGTAAACCCTAATGCTCAAAGTAATTAAACACATTGAGTACTGTTAACTTAAATTATTGCAATTAGGTCAAATTAATAGACCTTTTTGAGTATTTATGAGTTTGTGGAAATGACACTGAACAAATTTTATATTTTATGTAATCGTAAGTACTTAAGTAACAGTAACTGTCACCTTAAACTTCCACCAATGTCAACTCTATAGAGCACTGGTGGTTCAGTGGTAGGTGTTTCGCCTGCCATGCGGAAGACCCCAGTTCGATTCCTAGGCTGGATTTTCTGCAAAAATATATTTGATTTGCACAAGTTCAACAAACTCAAAAATTGATAGTTCTGTTTACTTAAAATTCGAAACAACATTACTTAAAAAAATTGATGTAACTGATTACCTCAAATATTTTGAGTATTGCCAACTTAATCAGGTTTACAGTGTGGTAAATTATCCCTCTCTATCTGATCTGCTAAAATGAGCAGAACTGACTGAAGTTCACACCAGTCCGCCATCTTCGGTGACTTTTGACGGGGCAGACTGGGACCAAAAAGTGGCCCTGGACTTCCTGGTCCACAGCAGTTCACCACATCCCACATCATAATACACCGGCTTATTAATGTGGAGATTTATTTTTAACACAACTTACTAAAGAAAAAAATTTAATGCAATACAGAAATAAATGCTTTTTAAGCATATTATTTGAAGTATCACTGAACATATATTTGGTCATATTTATAAAACAAAGGAAAGAGCATTATGATAAATAAAATATAAAACTATAAAGACAATATTTTAGCTAGTCAGGCTGTATCATCTTGATGCGGTCAGTGTAAGATATACCACTTATCAGTGTAAGCTGCAAGTGCAGCAGGGTCAGTGATGATGAACCAGTGCCTGCTGATGATGACCCACACGTCCCCCCTGATCTACCAGAGCCGAGGGAAAAGAATGGGAATCAAACTAACCAGGTAATCTGGAATAAAATCAGTAGCAGCATCAGCTCATGCTAGTAAATATTGTAGTCAATATTAATTAAAGATAATATTTCCCAGGCTTATTTTGAATGAATATTGACTACAATAATAATTTAAATTAGTAACTAGCTTACTAGCCCAAGCTAATGCTGCCTCTGATTTTATTCCAGTTGACCTGTTCAGTTGATTGCCATCCTTTTCACTTGGCTCGGGTATAGAAAGGGGAGAGGTGCTGCTCAACTTCATCACTGACCCTGAGGCTGCTGGATCCAGACTCGCTGTCCCTTACCGTAATGTTAGAGCTGTCAGAGCCTGCGGAACTGCAAAAGGCATAATCTGCTAATCTGAAGAATTTCACAGCATCTGCTTTTAAAGCTTTTTCTTCTTGTCGCGTAAATTTTCAGCTCCATCTTTTCTTTTCTTTTTTTTTTTCTTTTCATTTTTATCCATGGCAATTATTAATTCTTTGCTGTATCGAGAAAGGATCCATATCTCTCTCTCTGTAAATTAAAAGTTAAAGGGGACGTATTTCAGAACAGGTAATGGAATAGGATTACAATACATTCACATTCACACAAACTGTGCCGCTTTGCGTCGGATAGCCAGGGAAAAAAGAGCTCAGAGCCAACAATAGCGTTCAGCACAAACAGGGGCGAATCTAGAAAATTATTCATGGGGTGGCAAGGGGGTGGCATTAAAATTATGAGGGGTGGAAACACTGAAGCAAGCATCCTTGCATGGTTTTTGTGGATTCAAGGAACACTATTCTTATTCGTTGTATCCACTAGGGTGCTCATTTTTACATTGTTCTATAAAAATGAAATAAAGGCTGATGTGTGATTGACTTGAACCTGATATCTGGATTGGAACATCAGATAAATAAAAAACTCTTTTATTTTTAGAACACTAGGACACTAGTGCTGGGGTGGCAAATGTGGTGGCAAGGCTTTTTCTAAGGGTGGTAACTGCCACCCTGTGCCACCCCTGTAGATCCGCCCCTGAGCACAAAACCGTTATCAGCCTTTTTCAGCGTCACAAAATTATAATACAAAACATAAAGTAAACGTACAGAAAAGGGTAAAGCAATAGAGCATTTCGGAGGGGAGCAGCACACCTCAGCTCCTACTCCGTTCTCTCCTCCGCAGCGCGCGCACACCTCCTCATGCGCACACCTCCGCAGCAACTCTTACAGGGCAACATACTGTACATACATAATACAACATAGTAGTGGCAGTTACAGAACACACACTTTTTGTCGGCGGCGACTGTTCGATCAACGCACTCAGCTATCTGCGTAAAAGAGAGATGCAATATTATGGTATCCGTCATTTTTATAATAAATTTACGTACTGACTGGACCGGCCCGCATTAGCCAGCGCCCCACCGGGAAACTGACCAGAGCTCCAGATGGCCTGTCCGCCTCTGCCTAGCACGTTGTTGCTAGCTGTAGCGGCGGTCCGCGGAGCAGGTATCCAGGGAAACTAATCGGTGTTAAAGGATCAGCCAATAGGCGCGCAGGTCCGACCCACTGGCACTGATTGACAGAACGACTCATTCTGCTGAAAAGTCGCATTATGAAATAAATAGGCCATCAGGAAAAACGGGATTTTGAAAAAAATACTGATTTTGAAAAAATGACATTTTGGAATAAAAACAGCTAAAATTAAATAAAATGCCTCTGCAATAATCTCTGTTATTGAGAAAAATAATGACCATGAAATATTATTTGATAAGTAAATTTATATAACAGAGAGCAATATTTTTCACAATAATAAGCTTTTTTTCAAAATGTGTTCCATTATTTCACAATATCATTCTCATATTACATACCTGTGTCTTATTTATTCATAGAGTTATTTATTTCATCATGTCCTATTTATTTATTTAATTTTGAGAGAATTTGGAGTTCCATAACAAATAGGTTATTTTTATGTTTTACATTATATGGGTAAAACAGTTTAAACAGTTAAATTACTTTGATATACTGGTCAATTACAAAAAAAAAAAAAAAGTTCTGCAAACCATACATATATACAATAAACAACATCCAATTAAATGTACAAATCATACAAAAAATATTTATATTTATTTTTCAAAAGTACAAGATCAGATAATACAAAACAAGTTCAACAGCGACATCATTACGATTACTATTACTCAGAAGCACTAATGCCTGAGAGCAGTGCTGGTCATTATCTCTCAACATCAGGATGTAGGGGTTCGGCCTCGACACTTCAGCCTGCTGGAGATATTCCACGGTGTTGGTTCCAGCCTTAGAAAGAAAGAAATTAAAGAAAGTAGAAGTTTATGGAAAAATCGAGAGGGTTTGCTAGTATGCATATTTGTAAGAAAATTAGTGTTTTGTAACACCTCAGCTTTTTATATGTGGTTGCTAACGCTAGCAACCTAGCTAAATGCTAGCGTCATGCTGGCACTACAGTTAAACAGTTTAACTTTCATTCATCACTTCACCATCTTCATACACCCTGCAAGCATTCTACAAAGAAAGCTAAAAAGCTCAGACATTTTTGCAGTTTCTTTCATACACAGCTTCTTTGGTTTGGCTAGCTAGCAGCCATTGTCAGATAAACTAGCATGCTATAGCACAGACCAGGCTGAAAATTTGAGTGTAGCACGGTAACAGTAATAAATGTTACATACAGTAAACAAATTCAGTCATAAGTGAGTGAAAGTATGTATACAGACCTTGTATTTAACGTTTACATTTCCTCTTAAATGTGTGAGGAGGAAGACCAAAAACAGACACGAAGCTGACACAGCCACTCAATACACCGGTGAACTTCGGGGGAGGGGCGGTCTTGTCTGTGATGTTAGCTGTCACTAGATAACCCAACTCCAACCCAGCAAGCTCGGTTAAACAAAAACTACCCAATTCCCTGTAAATAACCCAGAAAAACTACCCAACAGAGGCAACCCAGCGTTTTTGGTAGTAAAAACAACCCAGCATTTTTTAGTGTGTAACAAATGGTCACCTTGGGATTATGCCTGACATTTTTTGTCAAAATTGAGTTATTTGCATTTTCTTATTCTGTGACAATCTATTGGCATTATGTGAAGTTGTGTACATTTTATGTGTTTTTTGGAAAGAAAAAAAAAAGTCAAATGGAATGTGTAAAGCCTGCAAGAGTGTCAATTTTACCCACTGGTTGGGTTAAATAAAATAACCCAGGACTTTAACATTTAACCCAGCAGTTTTTAGAGTGTAAATCAATCAAAACATGCAAGGGAAAATTATTAAAATATTAATGACAAAATATAGAAAAGATTCTACACAAGTTTTCTGTATGACTCACACTTAACACTTTTTAATACCACAAAGATAAAACTGTTGCCAACACTGTTTCACTCTAATACTGACTAACGATATCAGATTAAACCAGTCAGCATAAACAGTTCTTTAAAATTTCTTTAACCCATTAACATTTATGTACTATTATATATAACATATTATGTACTGTTATAAATAACATATACTATTAGTCAAAAGTTTGGACAAACCAACTAATTCCATGGTAATTTTCATTTATTTCTACACTGTAAAACAATGCTCAATGCGTCCAAAATATGCAATAATCTCCTTTGAACAGTTGATATTGAGATGTATCTGCTACTTCTGCTCTGTAAAGCCTTCATAATATCTCTAATCTGAGGTGCTGTTTGTTAATTGGTGATTTCTGAGGCTGGTAACTCTAAATGAACTTCTCCTCTGACAATACTGCTCTTGCAGGAACTATTCGAGAACAGCAGACCTTTGTTTCTTAATATAACAAATAACAGTTTTTTTGTTGTTGTTCTTACATAATTACCTAATTCCATATGTGTTATTCCAGTTTTTAAATTTCCAGAATTGTTCTAGAACATAGAAAATAAATTACAAAACAAAAACCAATAAATTTCAAAACAAAAAACAAACCTTTTACTGGTACTGTCGAAATCTTTGACTGGTACTGCATTTTTGCACTGCACAGCAGTATCTAAAAACGTCCACAAAATAATTTTAGATAAGATCAAAGGCCTGGAACAATGTTGCTTTGCGTATGAATTGTAATCTAAATATCTATATCTATATATTTTGTACCAGGTCTGTACTGTGGAGTTATAATGCTTAAAAAGTGCATGTGTGCATGGTCTGTGCGTGCCTGTGAGTGGGAGAGAGAGAAAGAGAGAGCATGCATGAGGGGAAAATGGCATTAGATAGTCTGAGTGGTTATTAACTCTGTTTTTGTTGTTGTTGTTGTTTTTTTAGATCTGCCTCTGCATCCTCTCTATAAATCTAAACCCAGAAATCATCCACAAAAAATTATCCCCACCAATAACAAGAAAACCAGCTCTAAAATACTCTACTGAAGAAGACGTTTTAAAGGTGAGTTATTGATGATAACTTATGTCATTATATTGATGATATAACCCAGGATATAAGTAAAAGCTTGTGTATTGTAATACTGTATATTGTGCTTATGAGTTAGAAGATATCGTGGATGCTGTGGATCTTTGGATCGATGACCATCACCATGGTCTCATTCTGAATTCTGGTGCCATTCTTCCGCCAGTCCTCGAGACCTAATACCAACAATGTCAGGTGACTAACCTTAGGTTAGTGTAAGGTTTTATAATATTGTAAGACATTGTAATCTAATCAGTTCAGATTCCTGTGCCCTGAGAACAGACCCCTCACTGTGCTTCCTTACGCCGTCTGTGGTAACACCTTCTATATCCTGTACCCAGACGAGTATACATCCAAATGGGTCTTGTCTGCTAAAACCCTTTTGTTTAATCGGGAGAATGTAAATGTATTTCCTCTCCTGTCTGTCTCCTGGTCTCTCTATCACTGACATGTAAATGACGTAGACTGGCCATGTTGAATTACTATTCCAGTGTCCCTTATGACCTAACTGCGGGTAGGTGCGCAGATTAACCAGTCGCCCAGGTATGCTAGAATTTTTATTCCTGCATACTGGAGGAGGGCTGCTGAAACCACCTTGGTGAAAACACTTGGAGATCAAGAGAGGCCAAATGGTAGGACCCTGAACTGGTAAACCCGATCCTGAAAGGCGAAGCGAAGGACTGGGTGATGATTTGGACAGATGCGTACATGAAAGTACATGTCCTTTAGGTCTATGGAAGTGAACCATTTCCCTGGCTCTATGGATTCTAGAATTTGTTTTGTTGTCAGCGTTCTGAACGGCAGTGCCTTTATGAACCGATTCAGTTGCTGCAAGTCCAAGACGGGCCGAAGTCCACCATCCTTCTTCGGCACAAGGAAATATTTTGAATAAAGCCCAGTGGGCTGTTCGCTGGGGCTTATCTGGACAATTGCGTCTTTCTGTAATAAGGTTGGCTCATTGGCTAAAATTTGTGCCTGGATTGGGTCCTTCACTATGGTCGTGTGGACTCCTGAAAAAGTAGAAGGATGCCGCCGGAACTGTGGGAATCCTCCACATCAATCCATCAGTCTGGGGACTATGGTAGAATGGTCTGGTGCCCTTTTCATGGGGATGGTAACCCTTAGTTTGTCTCTTATCTGCCCCCAAGGATCGATGGGAGTGTGGGGGTCAAAAGAGCTGAGCACCTCTATGGTCATATCTAGTGGATGCCACATGACCAAATGTTTGTTGGACAGACTCCCTTCTGCGTTTTGCCAGGTCAGCGGTGTCCAAAACGGACTGAGAATCAGAGTGAAAAACTCCAATCAAAATCTGCCTTCGGGCCAAGATTGCTGAAGACATGGATGCTCCAATATCCCTGGTAAGCTGTGAATGTGTGATAACTGCTGCATCAACCAGATTCACAACATTGCGATCTTCTGAGCTGATTACTTTTCTCAGAGCTGCCAAGCGCCTTTATGAATCGAAATGCTATTGCCAGAGCATTTCCCAATCGGGCTGCCTGAGTCACTGCATTGTATGCCTGGCACATTAGCCGATCTGTCTTCTGACATTCTGTACCTGGACACCTAGGGTTATCTGTGACTCGGTCAGGCCCTAAGGAAGTTAATGCTGCAAATCTCTCTCTCCACTGGAGGCATGTTACCCATACCACTCTCAGGGACATAATTTATTTTGGCGAATCGCCTGTGTCCTGCATTAAACTGGGGTGCTGCTTTTGGATTATTACATGTTTTTCTCAATATCTGAGAATAATCATCAACCACATGTATAGACACAAGGGGTTGAACGCGGGAAATACTTGGAAATACGCTGCACTCAAAATGCGAGAAAGGATGTCAGAATGTGGGCTTCCCTCTTCAGAAGCACCAGACCTGAATTCATCCTCGTCATCCTCTCCAGCCTTCCCCTCACTTCCAACAAGTGATTATTTGCACGCACCGAAATTATATCTACTGAATCATCTGTCCCCTCCCGGTGTGATTACTCATCACCCAAGGAGGTTGCGGGTGGTTGTGCACTCCCAGTAGTTGTATGTGTTTCAAATTTATCCGCTAAATCACGTAAAGCTGCTAAAATTTGTTACTGGGTATCATTCTCGGGTTTCTGAGTATTATGATACTGTGTATCATTCTCTGGTTTCTTACGTTTATTTCTTACGTTTATCCTGCAGTACGTCAGAACTTGAGGACATAGAGGTATCGAGGGTGCAATCTCTCTTGCGCTGGCAAGGATGTTCCCCTATGAAGGACACCTTAGCCATAGCATCCTTCTTGTTACCATTTGAGTGCTTGGCTCTCTGCACTCTTTCCTGAAACGTTAACCCTACTGCTGCTGCACAGGGATGTTCAATATCATCAAGCAAATACTGTATACCCAAACAGGATGGGCATCCTCTATTTCCATCCTGTGGATGCATCTCAGCCTGACAAAAACTACACTTTGAGTGGCTCATTTTAACAAACCAGGCTGAGCTGTAACTCAGTTGTTGGTTGGTCCGCTCCGTCTGACTGTGGGTGGTAGCCGGAGGACAGACTGCAGGTGGAATCGATCAGACGGCAGAAGGCCTTCCATAACCTGGATGTGAACTGGGGCCCCCTGTCTGAGACGATGTCCTTTGGGAACCCATGCAGGCAGACTACGTGCTCTAATATCAGCTCGGATGTCCTTTTTGGCTAACGGGAGACCGGAGAGTGCCACCAGGTGTACAGCTTTGGAGAACCGGCTGACGATGGTGTCTTTTTCTTCGGAAACCGGCAGGCCCGTGATGAAATCAACAGCAAAGTGTGTCCAGGACCGGCGGGGAACCGGGAGTGGTTGAGGTTCCCCTGGCGATGGCTGGTTGCTATCCTTGGACCTGGCACACACTGGGCACGCCTGGACCGACTCGTCTACGTCCCTCCTCATATTCGGCCACCAGAAGGCGCGTTGAATAAAGAGTAGGGTGCGTCGCCTTCCGGGGTTTCCAGAAATTGGGGAAGAGTGTCCCCGTTGGAGTACGTCGGTCTTGATGGTGTCGGGTACATAGAGTCGACCAGGCGGCACACCTGCCGGTTCGGTCTCCGCAGTCTGTGCCTGGCGAACTCTCGTTTCCAAGTCCCAGTTGATTGGTGCAAGGATCTTGGTGGGTGGTAGGACAAGCGCGGGGTCCACCCGGGGGACGTCTTCTTCGTGTTGTCGTGATAGGGCGTCGGCCTTGGTGTTCTTGAACCCCGGGCGGTATGATAGGTGGAAGTTATAATTTTTGAAAAACAATGCCCACCGCGCCTGTCTGGGGTTGAGTTGTTTCATGGTGCGGATAGTGATGAGGTTCTGATGGTCAGTCCAGACGATAAACGGCTCTCTGGTGCCCTGGAGCCAGTGTCGCCATTCCTCCCAGGCCCACTTTATGGCCAGCAGCTCGCGGTCCCCTACTCCGTATCGCTGCTGAGTAGGTTCAAATTTCTTGGAGAAAAAACTGCAGGGGTGCAGTTTTCCTTCTGGGCCTCGCTGGAAGAGAACAGCCCTGGCACCCACATCCGAAGCGTCCACCTCCACAACGAATGGTTTGTCAGCGTCCGGGTGAAGGAGCATGGGAGCAGTGGTGAAGCGGTGACAGAGTTCGTGGAAGGCAGAGATGGCGGTGGAGGTGAGATTGAAGGGGTGAGATGATGGACGAGTCAGAGCAGTTAATGGGGCTCCAAATTGTTGAAATACGGCGGGTGCGTTGCAGAGACCAAAGGGGATGACCAGACTTTCGTAGTGTCCTGTAGGGGTGATGAAAGCCTTCTTCCACTCATCAACAGGAAAAATGGTGGCACCAGAGAGAGCATCCAGGGCAGAGTTGGTAAGAGGCAACGGGTGTCGGTTCTTTATTGTGATGTTGTTAAGTCCCCGGTAATCGACACAAGGACGTAGACTACCATCGCGTTTCTTCACAAAGAAGAACCCCGCGGCGGCAGGTGAGGAGGAGGGCCGGATGGTACCATGGCGCAGTCCGCTGGAAACATACTCCTCCATCGCCTGCATCTTGTTGTTGGATAGGGAGTAGAGGTGGCCGCGGGGTGGGATGGAGCCTGGCTGAAGGTCGATCGCCAGGTCGTAGAGGCGATGTGGAGGTTGCAGAAAACTTCAGCCAGGTCCCGGTAGTCTAGTGGGATGTTGTCTGTGTCGACATCAGGGACCTCGGTCTCCCTAGAGCATGTCCCAGCCTCGGCCCGTTGCAGGTCGGTCCTCACTGTAGGATCCGATTTTGGGTCCAGGAGATGAGACGATCGTGACGTAGTAGCCATGGGTGTCCAAGGATGATAGGTGGTGACGGAATAGAGGTGATGTAAAACTGAATCTGCTCCTGATGTTGGTTAATGACGAGGGTGATAGGGTTCGGAAGGTGATGGGACTGGAGGAAAGGGGCCGACCATCAACTGATGTAATAGTTACGGGCTGGGATAACGCCTCTGTCTTTACCCCCAGTCTTTTCGCATAAGAAGAGTCAATGAAGTTGCCCGCCGCACCGAAGTTGATGAATGCAGTACTTCTGACTCGTTTGTGGTTAAACTGGAGGTGTACTTTTTGTATGGGAATCATCGGTCAAGGTGGTGGAGAGGGAGATGGAACCCGGTGAGCCACTCTCATTTCTCACCGTGTCTGCGCGTTTCCCGGTCGCAGAGAACAGATGGCTCGGTGGTGTGTTGCAGATTCACAGTAAGCGCAGAGCCCCTCTCTGAATTGGCATTCCCATCCTGCAGCGGTAAAGGAGGCGCGTCCTAATTGCATGGGTTCCCCGGCTCCTGTGTTAACCACGGCGGGAGGTGGAGAGCCGACGGGTCCAGTAGGCGTAGTAGTGAATGGGGAACGGGCTTCGGAGACTGGAGCATGGTTGAAGAAAGGGGTGGTTCGAGGCGCGGGATGATGTAGTGTCATCGTGATGATCGGCAGGGTACGAGGAGCTGGCTTGGGGCGAGCGAGCAGACGTTGGTCGATCCGGAGGGCGAGTTGGATTAGGCCCTCCAAGGTCGCTGGGAGCTCTCGTCCGACGAGCTCGTCCTTCAGGCCAGTCCCTCGTAGTAAGTCGTCCGGAGGGCGGAGTCTCCCCAGTCGGTCTGCACGGCGAGAGTAGGAAACTCCGCGGTGTAGTGGCTCACGGACAACCCCCTCTGCCGTAGATGATATAGTTTGGAGTCGGTCTCCACCTCAGCAGCAGGATGTTCAAAGGTGAGTTTAAGTTGGCGGGTGAATTCCGTGTACGAGTAGGCGACATCTGAATCCGAATGAAGGACCGCCGTGGCCCACTCAGCTGCCTGCCCGGATAGCAATGAGACGAGAAGAGCAATGCGCAGTCGGTCTGTGGAGTATCTGGTAGAATTTAACTCAAACACGAGATCCAATGCAGTTAGAAAAACACTGCACTTCCCATCTGTGCCATCCCTTTTATCCGGTAGAGAAAGGAAAACATCAGAAGAAGGAGGGGGGGGGGGGGGTTGGTGGTGCAGCAGTCGCTGCGATGGGTGTGGCAACAGCCGGCTGAGCGGCCGCCCCGCGGAGGGCCGCGTTCTCCTGCCGTAGTTGACCGCGACGTCTTGGAGGTCCTTATGGAGAGACGCAACTTCACCACGGAGCTGATCGATCAGCTTAGCATGGTGGTCAACCACATCACAGAGGCGAGTGAGCTCCGCTGGGTTTACTGCTGTCACAAACTAACCGGAGATGAACCAGAAGACTAGCAGTTAGCCCTGTAGCGTAGATGGTAAACCCAAATGCGGAAGTACCGCGAGTAGGCAGGATAACCCTGCTGGTTATTTTTAGAACTCTTCCGAAGCGAGAGCAAGAATTTACACAAAGAAACCCGTGTTCTAAATACACACACCCAATCGAAAGCAAAACCCAAGAAAGTGAGTACTCACTTTTAAACGAGCAAAGCGTCAGCGATAGCATGGGCAAAACTCATTGACTGAGCGAGTGTAAAACGCCATCTTGTCTCCTTTTATGCTTCCTAAGTCGCGACCGTACTACTTGTGTACTCATGCCGGTCGCGTCAGGAGTGCGCATGAACAGGTCTACTGTTATGCTCTTTTTCACGTTCCCTCTGCACAGGTGAATTCAGTTTTAATTACTGTTTATAAAATGCAATCATGCAACGAGTTGAGAGCTAAAAAGCACAC
Source organism: Clarias macrocephalus (assembly GCA_011419295.1). Lineage (NCBI taxonomy): Eukaryota > Metazoa > Chordata > Actinopteri > Siluriformes > Clariidae > Clarias > Clarias macrocephalus. The sequence continues at coordinate 70,750 of JAAGKR010001061.1, forward strand.
AATTAAGCAATATCACATGAGAGAGAGAAAGAGTGCTGTTGTACTGAATATCCGCACCGCTGTGATAGTAGGCACAAGAGTACTGCAGATATTACAGATGTACTGAAATTTATCTCAACTAATGTGATATTGGTTTTATACAACAGTTCAACGAATGCCATTTATTATCAACAGATTATAATTTGTTTGTTTACTTAACCAGTTACTTTGCTCTAACAGCACATATATTTCCACAACTGGTGGAAAATAAAATCAGGGTGCTAATGAGGTTAATTGACCCACACAGTAACATGTGACTTTCAAAAGATTAGATAGAAATCCGATTGCACAAATGTTATCATTGTGAATTATTTTCCTTTTATACCAGCAATGCTTTGTTCCCCTATGGCCCATCCTTAAATAATCCACTGCCTGGTTTTAATCTTGTAGGTGATCGGTGTATTTGTATATAGATGCTCAAACTGCTGGCTTGTCCATGACAGAACCTAGTGCAAATGATTTACCAATGACAATGACAATGTTCATAAAATTTGATTGTACACAAACTTAATTCATTAAATTATCTAACATTATATTAAAGTACCTAATCTATCATTTCCACTTTGCCACTTTAACATTTTATATGAGAGATTTACAACAAAATTTACACTGAACTCAATGATCAATTCTTTTGTGATTTGTAAACTGAAGCTGTAAAAACAACTAACCGTAGTGATTTGTTTTATAGTGGTCCCTTTTATTCTTATGATTATGCATTAATAGTGATGATGAACTTATAGTCTTATTAAATAACATGGCTTTCTGCACACAAACAAGTGAGCTGTTTCACACTGATTTACAGATTATACAGAGAAACCAAGAGGAACTAAACAGTTCCTCAAAAAGCTGCATTTAAAATTAAGCCCAGCACTGTTGCTGAACTAAGTAAAGGTTTAAAAAAGAATTCAATTGTGATATTAATGGTAGGCTGGTTTAAACCTATAAATCAGTATGTATTGGTAATGATGATCTTAGAGTTACAAAATGAAAAGGAAAGTAGCTTTTGTTTGCACTTAATAGAACATCTGTGTGTAAGTCTTCACCTATTCTCTTTGTCTCCATTTTACAGATTCAAACAGCATCATGGATTCAGTCACAGATTCTACTTTATTATCTGATTATTATGACTTTTATGAGTATTTTAATATAGACGAGTATTTTGAACTGCTTTCACCAGAGGAACCTTGCCAAAATGTGATGTGTATTTTACAGATGACCACTTTTGTGATTGTTACAGTTCTCGGTATGATTGCAAATGGTTTGGTGATCTGGATTGCAGGGTTTAAGATTAAGAAATCAGTCAACACTGTCTGGTACCTCAGCCTTGCTGTGTCCGACTTTCTCTTCTGTGCCTCCCTGCCTTTTTTTATAGTCAATATGATTCAAAATAAATGGGTCTTTGGGCATTTCATGTGCAAGTTTGCATTTTTCTTCTGGTTCCTTAACTGGTTCAGCAGCATCTTCCTCCTTGTCATTATCAGTGTGGATCGCTATGTTGTGGTGATGTTTCCTGTATGGGCACAAAACAAGCGCACCATGCATAGGGCTTTGGTGATTGTTCTACTAGCCTGGATCATCTCAGCATTGCTTAGCTTACCAGCAGCCATTTTGAGAGATATGTCTACACAATCAAAACAGTGTTCCTACAGCTACATGGGTGATGTAGCATTTACTGCTATACAGACATGCCAATTAATTTTTTTATTTGTGATCCCCTTACTGATAATCATTGTCTGTTCTGTCCTCATCACTCGTAAGCTGAAATCTAACCAGATAGTGAAGTCCAATAGACCACTTAAGGTCATGATAGCACTGGTAGCTGTTTTTTTCATTTTCTGGACTCCTTACCATTTTTTTAGCATGTTGGGAATAGACAAAGAATATGCAAGGACTTAATTGGGCAAAGAATTGGACTTATTCTCGCCAGCGCCAGCAGTTTTATAAACCCATTTCTTTATGCTTTAATGGGAAAGGACTTAAAGAGGAAATTTGACGAACTTCTGGGTAAGACTAATAGGAATCCGAGGAGAAATCCCAGAGTAAATATAGCGTGATGAACATTACGACCTCAGGAGACAACATACTTTCAAGCACTGTTTAAAATTCATATTTGCTTCACACCACTGGATGAAGTTCATAACAGCCAGCTCAATAACAGCAAACTATATTACTATATAACTATATTAAATACCATTCCCAATGCAAAATAGTCTTTGCTTTAAGAGATTGTATTTGGAAAGAAACAGTTACACAGTAGTTTAACTTATACTTATACTTATACTGCAGCTTAGGAAAAGATGCTAAGTTTTCATTCAATTACATTTTTTTTCTTCTTCTTCTTCAATAAAGTAAGGAATAAAACCTAATGGGATGTAATAAAAAGAGAGAATGTGTTGGGAACCTTTTTTTTTTTTTTAAAGCTGTTGGAATGTAAATGATGACAATTCTACATTAAAATATTCCTGTTCAGTACATGTGCCCTTGACTATAATTTGCTGGTCTAATTTTTGTTTGACAATATGTAATTTTTGTTCATGAAATACAAGAACATCTTCATACTTTCTGTCAAAGCCTTTGCCAGGTCTGTCCACAGTGATATAGTGTCTAGCAAAAATAAATAAAAAATAAATAAATAAACATGACTTCTATGGTGGAAATTAAATTAACAACTCTGGAGACTTCAATAAGTATCAAAACAAGAGTAGAGGTTGATTTGAACAGTTCTACTTTCCAGAACAGTCGAGTTCTGGAAAGTAGTCCTTATCCAAGAGGTTTGGTGTCTATCCAGGTGTTGGATGCTTCGTGTTAAACAGTGGCGTCCATTGGTTCATTCTCTCCCGTCAGCGTTTCTTTTTCATTTCCACCTTTGAAATGCTTTAGCAGGGTGTAGCTTTTACCTGTTCGTAAAAGCTCTGTGTTGTCATCAGGTTCTGCTTGCAATTTTGAGTGTGTCATGAGTAGAGTCTGGAACTGTCCTTGCCACGTCTTAGCTCTCCAGCTCTTTCTTTTGAAGTTCTTCTCCATGATCTAATCCCCAGGCTGCAGGCCTGTCTGCTTGGGTTCTGGCAAGGCATCCTTCACCTGTTTGTGGACTACAGACAAAGCAGAGGACAGGCTCGTGCAATAATTAAGTATTTCATGTTCACATTTTCCAGCGAATTTCCTCGGGACATCGGCTGGCCCTATACCTGTGTTGGGACATCTGCCAAACAGTATCTCGAAGGAGCTTAGGTTCGCCCTTACCCGTACTCTGTACATGACAACAAGTGGGAAAGCTTTTACCCATGGCAGGCCTGTCTCTGTACAGCACTTAGCCACTTAGCACTTTGTTTTTTTAGCATGCCATTTTCTCTCACCACTTGCTGGGGGTAGGCGCAGTGTTGGCTTAGGTCAAAGCCCTAATACTCACTCATTTGTTGCAGAGCATGATTAACAAATGGGGTCCCATTGTCTCTGCCAATCTTATCGGTGATTCCCATGTGGGAATTATTTAATATACACTCTAAAAACTAACTCGGAGGACCTTTTACCGCTACTTAATTTAATACATTGATGCAAGTTAAAAATACTAATTAATTGATTTAGATGAACCTTCTAAGTTGCAAAACTTTATTTTGATAAGTTGTGAACAAATAATAATGTTGGTAATTACATCAACTTAATTTTGCATGTAATTTAAACTCAAATTTAATTGTTAATGGGTTGAAAACAAAATTTAAGTTGTCTTAACTTATTCCTTGACATGTTCCAGTGGTAAGATCGTGTGTTAGCAGACTTATACGCCAACCAAACTCGATATAACAAATATTTCATGGTGAGTAACATTTAATTTATATCTAATAGTTCTACTAAAGTAACAAATTTGCACTAACTATAACCTATGTTATAATGTTTTGTTTTGTTTTTTGCTTTACAAGGACAGTTTGAAGCCAGCCTTGAATGACAAGTAATGAAAATTGCTATCACTGATCTACCCCTGCATTTGACCACTGGATGGCTATTGTGGTGGAGGGAACAAAAGTCCTGGTGGGAAAGGATATCGCAAGGTGCTGGGCTTTGCTGATCGGTGTAATATATGTGCTCAACCTGAGCGACTGCAAGTGACTGATGTGGGCTTTACCCCTTATAGAGCTTAGTCTCTTGGAATGTTCCATGACATGCTACTTGGCTTTTGACTGTTACATTTATGGAGATTTGCCTAACTTTGCTGTGATGGCATAATTTATTATGCTTACTTATGCCTAATGAGGACCAGTTGAAATTTGAAAGTTTTTTTATTTGCCTTTTCTTTTTGCAAGATTTAAATATAATTTGTTCACATTTAACTGCAATTGAAAATAAAAAAAGTTGATTGCACAGAAATAATGGTCGAACTAATGTCTTTTTTCAATCTATTACATTAACCAAAAACAAAAAAACCCTACAAAAAAAAAAAAAACCTGAAAAAAGGCCACTTAATTTTTTAAATTGTTGCTATTTTAAATTTTATATACATTATTATAGTAATTAACTAGACAACATATACAATTGCTTTAAAATAATATGGTAAAGCCATTTGGAGCAACATAATTTTTATGAGTTATCAACTTAAAAACATGCCCTTTGTCTAACAGTTAATAAGTAAGAGGAAATTAAAATAATCTTTGACTGAAAAGGAAAAGCTAATTCCCCCAACGCAATCTAGCTTGTTAGTTCAATATAATTTCAAATGAAGTTGTCGTAACTCAAAAAGACTAATGCAAAATGTTGCGTAATTTTTTTTTTTGTTGAGTCTAAACATTTCTTTTTAGAGTGTAGAAGTGCCTTAACTACTGCACTCGCGTCTTGTTTAGAGGTTGGGAAAGCCTCATTTTACTTTGAGAGCATATCCACTATCACTAGACAGTACCTTTTCCCTTTCGCTAGGGGTCACCTCAATGAAATCCATCTGTAAATGTTGGATTGGATGTCCAGGGGGAGGGGGGAGGGCATCCACTCCCTACATTGTTAATCGCACAGATGACACATCTTTCACAAAAATATTGGTAGTAAGTAGTAAAGCCCTTAGTGAGATACTGTTGTGCATCTCTCCTTTTGACACATGGTCTAGCCCGTCTAGTGGCTGTGCTCTGCAACTCTTCAATATTTGGGGGTGAGAGCATCACATACACACATACACAAAGGAAAAGCAGGTAAATACAATCCATGTGAAGCTGTTGCTTAAAAAATAAAGAAATGGGAGTTTGTCACAACAAGATTAAACATGAAAAGCAAAGAAAATTAGCAGAACTGCTCTCATACCCAAATGTGAATTTTTAACATCCTCTAGCAAACCCATCATACACCATGCCCTAATATCTGTCCTTCTAGGTGCTATCCTGTCGCCCAAAACTATTGCTGTTAATAGCTTTGTAAGTGTGAGGCTTATGGTTATAGGAAAGAGGAAGTTTGGCCGTGGCCTTGGCAGCTGTGTCATCTTTTGCATTTCCCTGTGAGAAATAGCCTCACACTTACAAAGCTATTAACAGCAATAGTTTTGGGCGACAGGATAGCACCTAGAAGGACAGATATTAGGGCATGGTGTATGATGGGTTTGCTAGAGGATGTTAAAAATTCACATTTGGGTATGAGAGCAGTTCTGCTAATTTTCTTTGCTTTTCAAGTTTAATCTTGTTGTGACAAACTCCCATTTCTTTATTTTTTAAGCAACAGCTTCACATGGATTGTATTTACCTGCTTTTCCTTTCTGAGAAGTCCCTTTGCAGACTTTACAATGAGCTTGTCAGCCCAAGGGCAGATTTCTCCAAAATCCTGCAAAAAACGTGCACAAAAGCCTAGGGGAGAGTCCCCCCTCTCCAGTGCCTTATATATTCTAACAGAGCAAGTCATAGTGACATCTCATAAAACACATAATCTTTAAGAAATCAACAGAGCTGTTGCCATGGGTGCTGATAACCAGGCGAGTTACATCTTCCGACGCCGAGTTTCTGTCAATGTAAATAGATGCCATTTACTCCCTGTACATCTTGTACTTTCTTGCATGTACACATATTCCAAGTCTGCAACTCTAACTGACCCATGATTATGTAGACTTTTAGTAAGACACATAGAGTTGATTAAAATTTTCTTCACACAGTGTGTAGTCGTCATTAATAATCTGAATTATAATATATTCTTTCCATTGAAAATACAATCAGATCTGACTGGGGTTCCGTCTTATACCAGATTAAAGTTGTATAAAAATGTGTGTACTGGAAGCAATACTTGGCTTGCAACCAGGTGTGTAACTTTGCACAGGGTTCATCTAGGTCATCTAACATTTTCACACATAATTCTAAATAAAATATAAATTTTCTCTTAAGCTGTTTTTGCATTATTGTTCTTAGCAAATATGAATGCAAAAAAACAAAAGGGAATATTTTCAACATAGTATTAATAAATTTACATATTCACATAAAACTTTTCCAGTATGACATCCTTTGCAAGAACAGCATGTTTACATCTTTGACAAATAATAATAATAATAATAATAATCACACACTAAAGTATATAAATATTTGTGATTATAATGTGCTTGAGCATTCAGTTTCTGTACAAACAAATCCATGTTATGCTTCTGAGGCCAAGGTATCAAATTCAATATTCAAAAGGTCAAAATGGCTGCAGGAATCAGGGACATTTTATAATCAGTCCAAAAACATGCAGGTTAGGCTAACTGGCATTCCCAAATTTCCTGTAGTGTGTGAATGCACGTGTGTATGTGAGTGCCCTGCAATGGGTTGGCACCCTGTCCAAGGTGTATCCCACAAGTGTCCTAAGATAGGCTCCAGGCCCCCTGCGACCTTATATACACTATATAGTGGTATAGACGATGAGACAATGATATGATCATTTAACTAACCACAAATTAATTTTTTTATAGATTTAAAAAAAAAGATTAATAATGTAAAGAGAATCACACTATTATTCTAACTCATTGTTGCAGATATGTCATTTATTGTGATATAGCTGCCCTTAGGTTAGCTAGGTAGTTATGATTGGTTCATGCTTACTATAAGGTATTATTATGTGCTATAATACACATATATATAGCTTAGCACTGTTTGGATTCATTATTCCTCAATCATTTTCACAACATCAAAAGACTCATAACCCTCCCAGCACGTCAGCATCAAGTTCAGGTGCCCCAGTGTTAACTGATGGCTCATGGCACGCCTATCAAAAATGAATTGTACAATATTGCATATTTATCTTTTATTTTAGTATTAGCAATTATGGTCTGCTAGCCATGTCAGCCTTGTAGAAGACCCTAGTTCGCACCAAGGTCCCAGTCCGCTCTGAAAATCCTGTTAAAAGCCCAGTCTGCTCTGAGAACTCTGTGGAAGACCCTAGTTTGCGCCGAGAACCCAGGGCCCAGTCTTCCACCTCATAGATTTGTGGTCACTGTGTTTGCTCTGCTCTTTGGGTCTTGAAAGGCCAAGCCCCTGCTCAGTTTGAAGGATGTGCACCACAGCCCTGTGGTGTTCCTGGACCTCCAATGGCACTTCAATGAAACTTGTTTTGCCAGAGGCGGGGGGTGGTTGAGTGGGCTTGTGCCGAGAGACCTTGTTTTTGTGTGGGAATTTGTTTCCCAGAGTGCACCTCAGTCATGTGCTAAGTAAACTCACCCAAACCTAGTTAACTGATTACTATTTAGGTTGGAAATAATCTTTTTTATTTTTTTTACTTTAGTCGTGTCCAATTCCTCCCCGTCACTAGGGGGCTCCCACATTAAGGCTACTACTACCACTTAGCCGGGAGGGCCGAAGACTATCACATGTTTCCTCCGAACCACGTGACGCCAGCCGACCGCATCTTTTCGAACTGCTCGCTCACACACCGTTGGGGGCGGCGTAACACACTCGGAGGACAGCGCTATCCGCTCCCTCCGCTTGCGTGAGCTTACAGACGCCCCTGACTGGCTGTAGAGCCGTGATTAATGTGGGAGCACTAAGTACCTCTCATCCCTCCCCTCTGAGAGAGCTCGGCCAATCAGCTCTCTCTAGACCTCCGGCTGCGAGAGGTTACAGCACCACCCGGGATTCGAAGTCGCGATCTCCGGATGATAGGACCAGCACTTTACCACTGCGTCACTCAGAGGCAGGTTAGAAATAATCTTGTCGTAGGTTTAGTTTTTGTCTCAAATCTGCTATAATCTATTCAGGTTTCAGTTTGGTTATCTTGTTAGTGTTTATGTTTTATGTTTTCTTTATTAAACGTCTTAACTTCTGCACATATGCATTGCTGGCATCCTTCCAAATAGTATGAGTACCATCCTACAAAGCTCCAGTAAGTCATGTAGTCTGAGAGGTTGCACAGGAATTATTGAGATTGTGTTGCAGACATCTAGCAAAAGAGGCCTAAAGTCATTCAAATACAAAAGGCTGTCATAAAAGTGTTTTTGCTAAGACAAAAATAGTCCTTCTTTACTACAGTATCCACCTAGGGCGACACAATGGCTCTTAAGGAAAAGTTCCACCTCTGTAACCTCACCGTTGTCTTTGAAACTCCTGCCACAAGTGGTTTCTTCAAGTGATAGAAGAGGAGGAAGTCACTGGGTGCCAGGTTGAGGGAGAAGGGGGGATGAGGCAGAATTTCGTACCTCAAGTCGGCTGCAAGTTTTCGTGAGCTGAATGGGCAGACGCATTGTCACGAAGAAGGCGAATCATCTTTTTGACCCTCTAGCGGCAATGTGCAGAACTATGCCGCGTTTTTTTTTTAAACAAGAATAAATGTTTGTGAATGTATTTATTTCCAGAGACATAATTTGAGCAAATATTTTCTGATTTTTTATTATTTTTTATAAGGTAACAGCTGCTCAGGAAAAGCACACACAGCTGTTTTTTAAACATACAGTAACAAGAGGCTTTCCGAAAGAATTCCTCTCACGAGCCTAGGGAGGTGATTGCTGTTGTTATTCGATGTTTAAGGTCATCGAAGTTAGTGGGTAACGGTGGAACATAAAAGTGATCTTTTACATATCCCCACAAGAAAAAAATCACATGAGGTCTGGGGATCACGAGGCCAAGCACAAAGAACAAGGTCATTGGCCCCCTTGCGACCAATTCATCGCTAGGTCACTTTTTCATTACAGAAAGCTTGAACCATCATTTGCCAATGGGGCGGTGCTCCATCTTGTTGAAAAATGAATTTATGCAAATCTGCTTGTGAAGGGAAGAGCCAGTTTTGCAGCATATCGAGATAGGTTTGTCCTGTAATAGCCCCCAAGTGGCAGCCATTCAAAACTTGGATAACTCCTTTTTCAAATGGTCAATGAGTCCTTGGGTTACTTGACAACTGAAGCAATTAGTCATGAAATCGGGTCATTCTTTTTGAATGACACTTTATGTAAGATATACAGTGTGCAATCACATGAAATGCATTGCAACCTTGATGTACACAGTAGGAATTGTGCATTTTGATGTTTTTTCCACAAAAAAAAAAGAACTAAAATAGGGGCAATAACTATTACACATGACTGTATATAACATATATTTAACAAAAATGAAGCCAAAAAAACTTCTGGTCAATTCTAACAACCTCACTATGATAAAAATATGGGTTGTGTGTGTTTTTTCTCTAGAGGTGGTTGAGAAATGTTTTTAATATGAAAAGTGTGCGCACGCGCATGCGCGAGATAAAGTCTCTGCCCTTCAGCGTTGTATTTATTACGGAAGGCTGCTTTGGACTTATAAAGCTTTAAAACGCAAAGGTAAAGCTTCTCATTGTGTTATTTTGGTTTTGGTTTATGCCGTATATCGTACCATAGCAATATAGATCTGTACGTTTACATGCAATGCACACTCAGATTAAAAACGAGAAAATAACTTGCTGAGATCAGGTCAGTACCACTGACAGGCTAAACACCTGCTCCGCATATGTGTCCATAAAGTACTTTATTTATCATATGTACCACGGACAATAAGACTGTTCAGCTTTTTAAAACGAAGAAACGGATAACACTCGATAAAAAGGGGTTAACTTTGTTTTATGTGCGTTAGCCGGTTAGCCGGGGAAGACAAGCTAGCAAAAACAAACCGAGCTAAGCAGCTGAGTGAGTGTTTGTGTGACAGCTCGGGAATTACTCAGGGCTTGGTTAGCTGCTTTAGCATTGACATGTCAGCAAAATGTGGTGGACAAAATATTATGAGCTAATATTAAAATAGTTATAATAATAATAATAATAATATAAGCAAGTATCATGCTAGCTACCTAGCTAGCTTTGACTTGTTTATGCTACTACGTATTTAAGTAATAAACCGTTTATTTGAGGCTTGTGTGGAAAAGCGAGGACAACCGTATTAGCTGTAGTGCTGTATAAAAAAAAGACATTATTTTTGTACTAAAGCCGAGAGCCGTATTTTATTTTTCGATATTCCTAGATGTTGTTTTTTTTTTTTTTTTTAGCTCTAATGCTGTTCGTGAATCCTCCGGGAGTACTACAGACACTTATTAGGGGGAAATATCTCATGTACGTTGGAGAAGGTTCTAGAAAACGCCACATGACGTCATTGTGACGTCAAATTCGCGTGCCAGGCTGCGCTTTATATAAGGCCAGACAGACACTGTGTCTGTGTGAGATTTAATGATGGTGTATGACAGCTTGGTGGCGTAGTGGTTGCCACCAGGGTTGAGGGTTTGATTCCCACCTCAGGTCTGTGTGTGTGGAGTTTGCATGTTCTCCTGTGCTAGTTTGGTTACCTCCGGGTACTCCGGTTTCCTCCCACAATTCAAAGATTGGGTTAATTGACGTTCCCAAATTTCTTGTAGTATGTGTGTAGCCAGAGTAGCTTGGTAATTATGATGAGAAGGTCCCAGGTTCAAGCACCACTGAGTCGCCACTGTTGGCCCCTTAACCTTCAACTGCTCAGACTTGTAGGAAAGAAAATGTAAGTTGATATGGCTGAGATGTCGTGAATATAAATGTTTTTGGTTGTTTATGTGGTTTGCGATGAATAGGCATCCTGTTCAGGGTGTGCCAGTCTCCTGTGATATGCTCCAGGCCCCCCTCGACCTTGTTCAGGATAAGCGGCATAAGAGATGAATGAACGAATTCCAGGAGCCAGATTGTTGGCTGGTCAGGTGATTAGTCAGACGCTGGCGTTCTGCTTAGAATGATGTCCAATTAAATAAAAGGGGGACAACGGATTCGGGGTGAAATATGGCCAAATCTGTAGCATGTCTGTCCGTTTTAAAAGGCTTACAGAAATAATACAAAAAACGTAAAAATAATACACCATGGGATGGAGTCTTAACCTGCCATGGGGTTAGTGTTAATGAACAACACATTCTCCTTTTTATAGACTGTAGCTGTCTAAAACTTTTACCCTTTCTCTTTTTTAAGATCTTCTATAGAAAATCATGAATCTTGAATTATGAACCTTGGCATTGTAGTTTTTTTTTTTTTTTTTTTTTGTGTGTGTGTGTGTGTGTGTGTGTGTGTCAAGCATCTGTAACCTATATATCATTTGATGTCATGTCTTTTTTTTTTTTTTTTTTTAAGCTTGTTAAAGACGTGAAGCGTCACCCAGGCCGGGTGCAATGTCCTTTCGCTTCACATGAGCTCAACTATGTGGTACATCATGCAGAGTATTCAGAGTAAATACTCCCTTTCGGAAAGGCTCATCCGGACAATCGCTGCCATTCGCTCCTTCCCGCACGATAACGTGGAGGACCTTATACGCAAGGTAACGTTTATGAAGGTCATCATTAGTTACTGATGCAGACAATTTTATCTGAAGATTTCTCATAATTTGTTGTGACAGGGAGCCGATGTGAACAGGATGCACGGCACTCTAAAGCCCCTGCACTGCGCCTGCATGGTGGCTGATGTGGATTGTGTGGAGCTTCTGCTGGAGAAAGGTGCAGAGGTAGGACAAATAAAATGCATCACCTGAGGCTGTCTTGTTTGTTTGTTTTTGTGTTTGTCAAGATAAACTGTTTTTAAAGACTAAACTTGGAGCTGTAGATTTTTCATTAAGTGTGTTTTCTTTCACAGAATAACATGATCAGATTTTGTCAGTAACCCGATTTTTGTCAGATTTTTTTAAACGTGTTCATGAATATAACTAAGCAGAGAGGAATGACCGAGAACAGAAACTCAGTCGTTTTTACTTTGCGTTGTCTAGTCCATATAGTCACACTGTGCTGTGCACACAGGTAAACGCATTGGACGGCTACAATCGCACAGCGCTCCATTACGCAGCAGAGAAGGACGAGGGTTGCGTGGAGCTACTGCTGGAATACGGTGCTCAGCCTAATGCTCTGGATGGCAACAAGGACACGCCTCTACACTGGGCTGCCTTCAAAGACAACCCAGAGTGTGTGCGTGCTCTGCTGGAGAGCGGTGCCCATCCCAACGCGCGAGACTATAACAACGACACGCCTCTCAGCTGGGCCGCCATGAAGGGAAACCTGGAGAGTGTGCGTGTTCTGCTGGACTATGGCGCCCAAGTTCATGTGACCAACCTGAAGGGCCAGACTCCCATTTCACGCCTGGTGGCACTGCTTGCGCGTGGCCTGGGATCCGAGCAGGAAGAAGAGTGCCTGGAGCTGCTCTGTAGCGCCGCAGGGAGGCTGGAGGTGCGCCGGGCCGATGGCTCCATGCCTAATGAGCTCAGCAAACATCCGCAGCTTCTGGCTCGCCTCACCGGCATGATGGCCCAGCCGGCGTTGCTGAGAGATCTGGCCCGCTGTGCTGTACGCGACAGCCTCGGCGCACAGTACCTACCCACAGCCGTGAACCAGCTCCCGCTGCCCGAGTCTGTTAAACAGTACATACTCCTCAGAGACACTGGGGATATACAAGGGAGAGAAAGTGAGAGAGAGGGAGCACAGACTGACTGTAATACACTGCAGAGCAATTAGATATGTAATAAAATTAATCGGTAATGGCACACAACAGCCTGTGTATTAATAATGTACAGCCACCAGCCTTTTAATAGAAACACCTGTTCTTTCAATCAGCCAATCATGTGGCAGCAGCACAATGACCTCACTGACTTTACCCTGGTGGGTTCCAGACAGGACGTTTTGTTTATTTCAGAAACAGCTTATGTCCTGGGAGTTTTGCACACTACAGTCTTTAAACAGAGTAGTGGTTAAAAAAAGAAAAGAAAAAAAAAAAACAGCAAGCAGCAAGTCATGGGTGAAAAAGTTCTGATGTCAGTGGAGAATAGCTAGACTGGTTCGAGATGATGTTATCTCAAATTTTCACCAGTCACAACCACAGCAATCACAAAAGCATCTTAGAAAATGCAATACATTTATAAAAACAGCAACATCAGTTTTCACTACTGTCACACAAAGAACAGGAATCTGGTTGGGCACAGGCTTACCTGATTTTGTCTGCTGTGTGTTGCTGTCATGTAATTGGCTGATTAGGTAATTGCATTGAATTAGCAATTCAGCAATACCGGGGTTCCTATTAAAGTGGCTGATGAGTTTAATATAAACAGGTTCAGTGTAACCAATGTTTTTATTTCTCCTAATTTATTTCCAGTAATGGAACAAATTGAACCAATTTGGCATTATGACTTGTATTGAACTTCTTTTTTTTTTTTTTCTAGAATCCTAAACAAACAGCATGTGTGTAAACGATTGACGTTTAAACAAAACTAACCTATTTGGTTTTTTAATGCAAAGGAAAAGAAGAAGAAGAAAAACCCAGAATCGTCTAAACTCTTAAAAGAATTAAATAATTCTTCATGACCTTTTTTTTTTATTTTTATACCACGACTCTTGTTTTGGCCATTGTAATTTTCATTTAAAATGATTATTTTTTTCTGTTTGTCTGATGCTATTTGTAGATTGTAGGACTGTAACTGGGGATTCTTTGAGAAGACTAATTACGAGGGTGAGTCAAAAATTAGTAAAACTTCTGTTGGCCGCTTTGTCTTAACAGCAAAGCACAAAAAGAAGAGCAGCGTACAGTGATTTAAAAAAAAAAAAAAAAATTATGCAAGATTGATACCAAAACAATTCATGGAAAAGCAGAAGCATTTAGATGTACAAACAGAATTTGGACTGATACTCTTAAGGAAGGTGAAAGTTTCTAAGAGAGAATCATTACTGGTGATGAGACATAGATTTATTCAATTGACCAAAAAGAAGTTAAAAAATTGACAATCAGCCGGAAAATTGATGCTTTACAGTTTTCTGGGATTTTCAAGGGCTAGTATTGGAACATTATCAGGAAAAAGGCTCAGAAAACCAACAGTGCCCGTTACAGTGAGATGCTTATCGAAGAGCTGAAGGCTAAACTTGGGTTTAAATGAAGAAGCGAAGACAGCAGTGCATTAGTGGCTCTCTGCTCAGACTAAAACATTTTAAAATGAGGTAACAGGAAAGCTTTTGACAGATGGACAAATTATGTTGAAAAGCAAGGAGGTTATTTAAAACAATTATGTATTTTTCTTTTTGACAAGTTAATTAAAATTTGCCAGAGTGTGGATTATTTTGGACTCATCCTCATATAGTACATTTCCATTTAGTGTGTATTGTGTCAGCAGGGGGAAAAGTACTACATTATAACATTTATGCTACACATGCTGGTGCTATGTTTTTTTTTTTTTTTTTTTCCTTTTAAGGAGAAACACCTAGAGAATGCAGTGTACTTTGTCACTTTGTTTCCAAGGCATTACAAACAAAACACTGTCTTACCTTTGTTGCTACAGTCCCTGAGGGAACAAATCCTATACTGTGTGATAAGGGGTTGTGAAATGCTTCCTATTGGGACGGGAACGATAGCAGGTTCCTTCCTGATATCTTGCATCTCCGGATTTAACAAACTTGTACTATTTCACTTGTTGAACTTTCATTTCTGCGGAAACCTTTATAATGTTTCTGGTGTAGTTTGCCTAGGTATAGAGTAATAGCCCGTGTAGAAAATTAGCCATTGTGGTGTTTGTGTATTGTGTCCAGTCAACCACTTAACACACTTTTCTTGTGAAATACAAGTTAAATCCATCCTGCGTCACATAACGTGGCATTTGATTTCATTGCCTGGGACAAAGTCATATGTTAAGTGTATGTCTATCTGTTAGTGCATGGGGTAAGATCTGCTGTTGGCCAGAAGGGGGCGATATATGATGAAACTTAATGTAAGCTGTGTTTTTATGTAATGTACATGTAATATACATAATTAAATTCCTATTATGTTTTATTTTTAAGCATCATATGCATCCCAACATGGTGTAGATGGGAAGGATCGGGACTAAGATTTCTCAGAGTGACATCATTGACCTTAATTTAATATGTCTATTTTTTTTTTAAACTCTGATTGTAAATGCGCATCTGTAAATCTTTATATGGACGGAACTTACTAAACAATAATCTCCTGTTTGGATGAGTTTTTTTTCCCCATATACATTAAGCATTAGGCTTTTCTCTTTCAACGTCTGCTTGTCCAGCTGTACACAAAGTACAACCTGCCTCAGACAAATCCTTTATTCAATAAGAAATAGGTCTTGTTTTTTTCCCCATCATTTCTATTGTGCATACGCAGTTTTTTTTTCTTGACAAAGTACAGGACGTCCTTTTTAAAGTGAATGCGAAAAAAATATATTGCTGAGGAAGGAAACCATGTGCTATGGTTAAATAAAGACCTTTTCTCTCAATTAACTTCCTCTGTTCTACACACCTCCGTTTTGCTTTGAAAATCTGAACGTGTCTCCATATTTGGGAACAAATGTATTCTTTGGGATGAGAAAGCGATTCTAGATTGAACATGCGCCATGCATGTACATTCACACCAAAGGACAATTTATCTTAAACAATCAATAAGATAACATGGAGAGAACATGAGACATGAGACGCCACAAAGACAGTAACCCATGTACAAGGATTATGTCTCACAGCTTTAAGTTGGCAACACTATTTGCTGCGTCACCTTGCTGCCTTGTTGCCCCTATTACCAATTTCAAAACCTACTTCACTGACAGACATAATTCTATCCCTATTGTTTTCTCAGGATGTCTCACAAGGTTCTGTCTTGGTCACTTTACTATTTATCGTCTACATGTTCATCCCTGGTTATTTTATGCATCACAGTGGAACACTATTTTATTACCTCATTCTTCAACAAACATTAATTCCTCCTGCTGTCAGAAGTCAGAGTGAATTTACAGTCCAAGCCTGGCTATAGATGACATTGTGTTACTCACATTCTTTGCAATTACAAAAGCTAAATAACTAAATCTGCTTCAGCTTCTTTCTTAGTTTTCTGGGCACTCAAACTCACAAACGTTTTGGACACACCTTCTAATACTGTGGTCTTTCCCGATTTTTTTCCCGACTTCTTTTTCTTTCTTTCTTATAGAACAATCCAAACTTTGCAATAATCTCCTCTGAACAGTTAAAACTGAGACGTGTCTGCTACTTATGCTATGTAAAGCCTTTATAACAGCTCTAATCTGAGGTGATTTTTGATCCTGGTTACTCTAAATGAGCTTCTCCTCTACAGCAGAGGTAAGTTTTGGTCTTTCTTTCCTGGGAAGGTCTTCATGAGAAGACCAGTTTCATCATGGTGCTTGATGGGTTTTGCAAATGCACTTAACAATACTGTTCTTGCAAAAACTATTCTAGAACAGCTGTTCTTAAAATACTGTTCTTGCAAAAACTATTCTAGAACAACTGTCTTAAAATAACAATAGACTTCTGCTGTTGTTATGTAATTACATAATTCCATATGTGTTGTGAAATCTCCAGTATTGTTACAGAATGTAGAGCAATACAAAACAAAAAAGCATTGAATTAGAAGGTGTGTCTAAACTTTGGACTGGCACTGTATTTATTACCTCTTACTTAAATAATTCTTTAAGCCTCTGTCAGGAACTCAGTAGTGTAGAGGTAGGTGTGCTTTCACATTGTACGTATTAAAATATTTACAGTTTGCACGCTTGTTTAGGTTTACATTAGTTTTGTAGTATTGCTGGAGCACATTAGATTAAATTAGATTTAACTCATTGTCATTGTGCAAAGTACATGTACAATACCAATGAAATGCTTTTGGGATCTAACCAGAAGTACATAAGTGGCCTGTTTATGATAAATAACAATGTGAATGTAAATGAGGGTATGGGTCCATATGTACAGGGGTGAGAGTGATTCATGTACAGAAGGTGCAGTAGGTAATAAGGATAGGGTATATATGGTAATATACAGTAAACACAGTGGATAAGACATGCCAAGAAGATAACATACACAACACAATATAAATCTGTACATATATGAATACAGTATTCATTAATTTATTCATCTTATATACCACTTATACTTTGGGCCTAAGGTGGAGTAAATCCTGGACAGGGTGCCAGTCCATTGCAGAGCACACACAATCACAATCACAGCAATCTACAGGCAATGTGGGATCTCCAGTTAGTAGCCTAATCTAAATGTCTTTAGACTATGGGAGGAAACCGTAGTACCTAGAGGAAATCCACCAAGCACGGGGTTGTGGGCGCATGCAAACTCCACATACAGACCCGAAGCGGGAATCGACCCCTCGCGACTCTGGAGGTGCAAGGCCACAGTGCAAAAATATTTGGATAACAGCTGGAAAGCATTTGCTTTAAAATTGAACGAACAAATAGTCATTCTTGCTGCCAGATAAAAGAGGCCTTTGTCATAATTAGTAATCATCATCATCAGTGTCTTCATAATTCACTCATTCATCTTTAGTAGCCACCTTACGTAGTTATTCATGGTGGATCTGGACAACACTGGATAGGACACATCCTGGATGAGAAGCTAATCCATGCAATGCCTACAAGCCTTTATGATACAAACCACTGTATACATTTCGATATATCAATTTGAACAAATCCCAAAATTAGCTCGTACATCACTATGAGAAATTAATTCAGAATACTTAATGTATTCCTGGAATCAAACTCTCGACCCTGGAGGTGCATGACCACAGTTCTAACCATTACGAAACCATACCAGTCATAACACAGTATATATTGTATCATGGGTGGCACAGTCCCCGTGCTTGGTGGGTTTCCTCCTGGTCCTCTGGTTCCTGCCACAGTCCAAAGACATACAGATTAAGTTAACTGGTGGCCCCAATTGCCCATAGTGTGCGAATGTGATGGTGTTCCCTGCTTAGTGCCCAAATATTCCTGGGATAGACTTAAAGCCCCCTGCTACCCTATATACAGGATAGGCGATATAGAATATAAGTGAAGGAATGAATCTGGATATAAAAGTTTGTTATATGTGGGTGAAAGTCCTTTTAATTTAAATCCAGCATGCACTTGCATTATTTTAATGTGATGCCATAATTCACCAAATGACGCTTAGGTGATGGACGTGATGCCGAGGGACGTTTACTCTCGCGATACTTCAAGGGGGCGGGGCGTGTCAGATTCCAAAGGAAAAGAGAGTGAAGAGAGAGAGAGAGAGAGGGGTGCTTAGGTGAGTTTGTAAACATTTCTCCTACTGTCAGATTCAAGAGTTAACCTGAAATTCTGATAAACAAGCGCGAACGGACTAGATAAACGTTTCTAAAACATTTACAAAGAGTTTAAAGTAACTTTAAGAGACATCTGTTGTGTTGTCAACTTGTAGCTAGTTAGCTGCGACCGAAGTCAGAGCGCAAGGCCGCCCGTATTTCGACAAGTCCCACCTCTTGGATTAGGGTTGGCTAATTAGCCGTTCTCACGCGCGAGGCTGGCAACACGTTATCCAATGAAAATTGTTTTTCTGAACTGTTAACCAATCCGAGTGAAGAGGGCGGGATTTGTCACAATATGGATAGGATTGTGAAAATATTGCAGCTAGCATGGTAGCTAGATTAGTTAGTTGGTTAAAGAAGTCAGAAAGTGTGAGTAACAGTGATTGTGCTGTGTCGAACATGGGTTGAGGGATGAGTCTGGGCTGCGACATGGCAGAAAGTGATGAGAGACTCGTAGCCATAGCAAGTTTTCTTGACTCTCTCCAGAGCTGCTTACTTGTTTTGGCACCCACGGGAAGAGTTTCATAAAGCTAGAGTTCGAGGGCAGTCTGATTAGACGTTGAAGAAGAGTCTCGAACTTATTTGACGAGAGCGCCGGAGAGCTGAGACGTAGCCTCGCGACCGAAAAAGACTAAAAGTTTTTAGGGCGGGCGCGTGCGGGAAAGGCAGCGGAATATTCTGGGTGAATCCTGAACCGCGTCTTGTGCACTACGTGAGGGCACTAGACAGAGGCGGAAGTAAGTTGTTCAAACCCTTAGTAGTGTGCACTGTGGGTCCACAAGGGGGCGATTTGGCATTTATCCGTTAGTTGTGGCCTTGTAATAACGTCTGACTTTGTGTGTAATTAGTGAGGAAAATAGTCAAAAAGTCCTGTAATGCCAACTGAACGTTTCTGAGTCATGAATAAAAAATAAGAAATAAAAAAAATTGTCGTTATTGTTAATATCATAATTATGATTATTAAGAGATTAGTAGATTGTTTTTCCAGTACATTCTAAACATTTATTATAAGTTAATTTATTATACATAAATAAAACTGTGTCAGTGGTGGTTCATACAGTAAAGACTGTAAGTTATTGGGTTTGTGTTTGGGAGTTTGGGGGTTCGAGCCCCAGTACCAACTAGCTGCCATTGTTAAGCCCTTGAGCAAGGCCCTTAACCCTATCTGATCCAGGAGCGGTGTTTCCTGGCTGACCCTGCGCTTTCTGACCCCAGCTTTCTAACGGGGAGATGCGAAAATTACAATTTCACGTTGGGATTAATAAGGTTCTAATTATTATTTTCTTAATAAATATTACACTAAAACAAAAGATGATGGGGGGGGGGAGTTAGAATTACATATATAATTAATAAAATAATTAAAATAAATAAATTATTCAGAGATATATTTTTTATTAGATAAATTAAAATAAAATTTAACTTTCTTGTTTCTATAAGAAAATATTCAGAAAATGAAGTGTGACCACAAGTTGTAGAACTACATCTGTCAAAAAAATTCAAGAACACTAGACCAATACAAATTTTTTTATTTTGGTTATTGATAATGAAATCCTTTCAAATAAAAAAAAGAAAATTATTATTAGTGTTATTACTTCTATGACTGGTGTTCAGGTCAAACTGGGACTTGTGATGAAATTTCTCGTGAGTGAAGACGTAAATTCGATTAACATTTACAAGATTACAAGCACAGTGTGGTAATGAGACACTTGGCTGCAGCAAAACATTTGAATGGTGCAAAAGGTTTTGAAGAAAGCTGTACGCCCGTTAACAATGATCTCGGCCGAGGTGGCTCGGAGCCCAGTGCAGTTGCTCCCATGAACATTCACAAAGTGGAACATCGTTTCAGACATAAAGTAGGCAGTCCGATCATGGCTCCGGCATGCTGAGAAATATTTCCACTTTGATGGTATCTAAGCATTAGTGAAACACTAGGATAAGAGTATTAGTGGAGCAGGGGATTATATAGAGAAATAAAGGGATTGTTTATTCTCATAACTATGGATAGGAATCAACAGGGAGCACTCAATACAATATTATCACAATCCCTAGGTGTGATTTGATTTGTATTGCATGTCTCTAAGTATTACGATTTTGTATACATATTTTTTTAAGGTTTAGTTATAATTCTAAACAAACTTCACAAATAATTTGTTTGTACCTGTGCTGCCTGTCAATCTGTAAATATGTGCACCATGTGTAGGATTATAGAGAAAGTGCACAATTTTACCACCTTAAATGCAATTGTCTAAATTAGAAATTTGTTCTAAAAATATATTTTGGAATCAATGTATTAAAATGCCACACAAAGAAAACAATGAATCAAATTTTTTTCTTCTCTCTATCTGTACTCATAACTGTGTTCTGCTTTTTTTTGTACAATCAAAAGTCTTGGTTTGTCTTAAACATCTCTCATATTAATATTTATTATTATTAGTAGTACTATTATAAAAGAGTTGTAAAGTAGTCCACACTAATACTAGCTATAACAACTGAATTTCAGAATCATGTATATTATTACTGAAAGTAATTTTACATTAAATAGTGTTTGAAAATTCTTCTGTCATTTAACAAGGGCAAAACCTTGGCATCTTGTAGAATATATCAGTAGAATTATATATTAACCCGAGTGGTTTTTCTTTCTTAAACTTCAGCATTGATCAAGTTCTCATTCTGACCTGTTATAAGGCGTCAGTGCATTTTCTGTAACACTGGCTGAAAAGCAAATCACAGGATTATATTGATGCTTTCGTTCTAGTGCGTTATGGTTTCTACAGTAACAGTGACTTAGGCGGCATGTAATCCGAGAGTTGTAATAACAGCGTAAGAGATGAGGCTGGTGGAGGAACGATTGTAGCTTCTATAATATAAGTGATCAGAATCCTTCAAACATTATGTGAATAAAACATTCATCTGTGTAGAAGTGTGTGTGTGGTTGCACGTACAGCTATAAGTTGTAGCAGATGTTAATTTTACCTTAATAAACCGAGTAATGAGTCTGTTCTGCCGCATGTCAGTGTCTGCACCTCGGGCATTTCACTAAAGCAGTGTTAAAGGAAGGAAGTTTATAGGTCAGTTTGTGGTCTTTCATGTATTTTAGACTGGTGTTGGCCCCGGCACCAGCTGTTAGTGGGTAGGCTTTTTTTTTTTATTACTGCTCCGGTGTAATGTGTGCAGCAGTGTACAGCTGCTCTCGTGGGCTCTGGCTTATTTGTCATTGACATTTCAAACAACGCTGGCTTTTAACCTGCTATACGTTGTAGTACTGTCTTTCACTTAGTGGGTTTTGGTGGAATTCAGAATTTTATCAATACTACTTCAGCTTTTCGTGTCCCTTTAACAATGCATACACACACACACACACATGAACAAATCCCCAACACTAGGCATTAACATTGAGCAAGTCATAGAGGTGTGGCTTGTCATGATTAGTTTGTCTAAAATTTTAAGGTACATTAGGTAAGAATCGTTTTCCTCCCCTTGATTATGCCTCGAACAATTAAACAGATTTGAGATTTGATTGATTCCCAGCTGCGTTTATGAAGCTTGTTGGCGATTAAATATTTGCGCAATATCAAAGGAAGAAGGAATGCTGCTGTTGTTTTTTTTTCCAGAACGGCTGTGATACAGTAGTAGGCGCTTGTGTAAGTTTCTCTTTATGTTTTTACTTATTCTGCTTTACAATATGAGGTCCTGTCAATTTCTGAGTCTGTAGGATTTAATCCCAGATAACGTTAGATGGAAAGCTAGTGCGCTAAGTAGTTCCCTCGATCAGGGGGTTGAAAAGGGTTTTGAGATGCAGCCTTGGATTAGAAGCTAGTCCGCTTTGTAGTTCAGCATTAACGAAAGATGATAGTTCAGAATTACTTAGAAGCAGTTGTTCATTGTTGTTTAAGATGTTGTAATGTTATCAGATGTGTTTTCTTGCTGAAAGTGTTCCCGTTATTGGTTTTAAATGTGGGTTTGGCCAACCAGCTGCTCTTTCCTCAGTACTGTGGGCTCTACTGAACTACTTTAACCCAGACCAATAACTGTACAGTGTAATTAACATTTAATAAGACACCTGTGATACATATAGGTAAATGTCCCAGTGCTGTTAGTCTATTATCACCACTTGTGGAATTCCTTTCGCCCATTTAGATTAATCAGAAGTCAGGTTATCTCAGCAGATTAATAGACTTTTTATAAGGTCAACAACATTTAACGCTTGAATTTTATTTAAACATGTTGTACATATCATTTGTCTTAAAGCAACGAAAGAAACAAATCGCTTATCCGATCTGTAATGGGCACATTTCTCTTTCCCTTGGCCTTTAGTTGAAGTTTGGAAGTTTAGATATTAAACAAGTAGTCAAAGATCCACTTTATAAATAGTTACTAGATTGTTTCCGATTTCATAGCAGAACGCGACCTTGGGTCGTGCAGCACAGAGCATTGTCTGCTGCTTCGGCACGGATTTCAGGCCAGGCATGCTGCTGCTATGCAGACGGCGCGTTTAGAGTTTCATTTGTTCCGTATACCAAAGCACGGGTTTACAAAGGTCACCGCAGTTCATATTGCCTGTACGTAGAGGAGATTTCTCAGCAGCGATAAGTTCGGGTTATTCTGCTATACATAGTCTTTACCTGATAGCAAATGTCCTCCATAACCGTTCATTACACACACACACACACACACACATACACACACTGTGGGGTCTCCCCTACCCTCTGGCAGCTCAAGCTCCGAATTCCTCATTCCTGGCTGCCGCAGGAGCTATTAATACAGTTTGTTTAGACAGTTTCCTAGCAGGAGGCATCAAACAGTGCGCTGATTATAGCCGGGGCCGCTCTGCTCTCCACCTGCTGAGTCGGAGAAATCCAAGTTAACAGACATATCTCCGTTTCACCCCCCTTCCTCTCTCTTTCTAGTCACCTGAATCGAACTGGGTGCAGCGAGGATAGTGTCGGTGTCCACCAGTACACAAAACGATGTCCTGGATCGCATCCCTGCATTACTAATTCCCAGTGTCAACATGTTAATGACACACGCAAACACAGCTGTTCAACTCGCTGTAATAGCACAGCCGAGATGGAATGTGGCATCTTTTGAGGTGTAAATTGAATTCCTTTCCTAACAGTTCCTCATTTCCAACCTAATGGTAGTTAGCTGTCTGTTTGCGCTGGCTAGACGTCTGGGTGAAAACATCTCCAAAACCGCAGGTCTCACACATCGTTCCCAGTATGCCATAGTTAGTAGCTACCGAAAGCAGTCAGAGGAAGGACAGTCGGTGAAGCACTGACAGGTCACCCAAGGCTCAGTAAGATTCTTGCATACGGTGAATACATTTTTATTTAATTACATTTTTAACATTTATTTTTCTTTTTTGGCTGATTGTACATAATGTGAAAAGAAATTTTGTTTGTACGGTTTCTCAGAACAATACATTTTCAACATTAACAATAAACTTTATTTTTTACATTTTTTGCTATGTCCCTTAACCTCATAAACGATTGCCCTACAGAATCCCTTAGGCTGTTACCCTGGCCCTGAGCGTATGCTCTAAGAACATGCAGGCGGCATTATTGACGGGAAGCAGATGTTACAAACATTGCCAAATAAATACTGAAGCTTTCCAAGTCGGCCATGTTGGTTTGAAAGCGGAGTGGATTGATTTGTGCACTTTGTTATTGTGTTTCTTGGTGTTAATTTTCTTTTTTTTCTATACACTATATTGCCAAAATTATTCGCTCATTTGCCCTCAAATGCATACGGACTCGAGTAACATCCAATTCTTAATCCATAGAGTTTAATATGATGTTGGCTGCTTTGCAGTCATGTTGGAACTGGTGTGGGGTTTGTTTTTCAGGAGTTAGGCTCGGCCCCTTACTTCCAGTGAAAGGAACTCTTAATGCTTTAGCACACCAAAACATTTTCTGATAATTTCATGTTCCCAACTTTATGGGCACAGTTTGGGATGGCCCCTTCCTGTTCCAATATCACTGTGCACCTTTGGGTTGAAATAGCGCGGAGACTGCGAGTCAGGCCTTTTTGTCCAACATCAGCGTCTGACCTTACAAATGTGCTTCTGGAAGAATGCCCATAAACACACTTCTAAACCTTGTGGAAAGCCTTCCCAGAAGAGTTGAAGCTGTTATATCTGCAAAGGGTGGGTCAACATCATATTAAACCCTATGGATTAAGAACTGGATGTTACTCAAGTTCATATGCATGTGAAGGCAGATGAGCAAATACTTTTGGCAATATAGCGTGTATATGACTGACGATCATCCTGAGCCCAATCAGGAGTTATTTTAAATAATACATAATTTTTTGTTAGAGCGTAGCATCATCCCTAGACAGTAATTGTACACACATTTGAAAGGAGTTACAACACAGTGCGTCACTGCTGTTTAGGTTTCTGCGTAGCTGCATACCGGTCATGGTTCCCATGTTGACCCTTGTTCACCCACACTGGGTAAGAGGGCATCAGTACTGGACCATGGAGCCATGGAAGAATGTGGCCTGGTCTAATGAATCACGTTTTCTGTTACCTCATGTGGTGTGAGGGGTGTGTGTTTGTCCCTTAACCTGGGAAAGAGATGCTACCAGGATGCATTGTGGGAAGAGGAGTCAAGCTGGCAGAGGCAGTGTTACATATAACACCTACCTAAATATTGTTGAAGATCCCACTTTTCACTGTCTACCGTAATATCAGTATCCTCTTTTAGAAGGATAATGCAAAACACATTGCAAACATTGTCTAGAAATAGTTTGAGGAAAAGTGTTCAAGGCGTTGACTTGGCCTCCAGATTCTACAGATTTCAGTTCAGTTATTAATCTGTTGGATGCCCTGCATAAACAAGTCTTATTTATGGAGGCTTCACCTTGCAACTTCGAGCTTACTAAAGGATTAGCTTCTAATATCTTGGTGCCAGATACCACAGCACGGGGACAGTACAGTTTTATTGACTCTAGGGGAACACGCGCAGTATTAGGCGGTTAGAATTCATCTCAGTTCAGCTTTGTTCGATTTGCTTTAACAGGAAATCAGGATGTTGTTTTAGGTCTTTAATGAGGTGATGGGGATAAAATCTACACTGAAACCTTTACAGGAACCAAAATCCGAAATGATGCACCCTCTTCTGGGTGATGCCAGCTAGTGGGACTATAAATATTCACACTAAATGCTCATTTAGAGAGAAGTAGAAGTGTGCATTGCATCAGATAAAGTTTCAAAAGCAGATATTTTTTACTCTCATGTTGGTGTAATGTGCACAGTCAGATATTAAGCATGTTCGGCAGAGAAAGTACAACACCTCACGGCCATAAAAATCGCACACGTTGCAATTTATATTAAGTCACCTTTATCTGTGATTACAGCACACAGTGTGGTGGTCAGTTCACATGTGAAATAGATTTTTCATACTCCCAGAACCGCACTTTTGCAGTTTGAGAATTAGAAGATACCTGTTCTATGAGTGAAGAAAAAATGCATGGATTTGATACCTGGTCCTTCAGTGCATTTAGCTCCTCAGCTAAATGTATTCTATTGCCACATAATTCTGAGCCTAGACCTGACCAACTGAAGCAACCCCAGATCATAACACTGCTTTGACACTTAAAATATATATTTTTTAAAACCAGACAGTGTATATTTATTCGGTCATTCAGTTAATACATTTATTATACATTTAATTAGCTTCCCCGCCTCCTTATAGCTTCCAGATAGACTGTGATGTGATGTAAACTCAGCTCAACTCAAGTTTCCAAATTACTCATCATTCTGTGATTACTGGAAATAAACCACCATTAGTTAGGAGTTTAAATCTACTGTAGTTTCGCACCCAACTTTTTTTTCTCAGAAGTAGCACTGGGGTGTGGCGCTTCTTGTTGCTATGAAAAAGAAAACTGCTCATCCGATGCGCACACAGTTGATCATTTGTTCAGTTAAGTGTATTTTTGTGTCATCACTTCAAGAGAGGTATTATGGGTAAGTGTGTATAGTGACTATTCTTGACGTTGATGCTGATTGGTTGGCGACGGGTTGTGTCCCTAAATATGAGTGTGTATGTGAAGAGTAAACTTTTAAAGCATTAACTGCGTTCAGAGCTTTCTGTGTTCTATCAGTGAGCTTGTGCAATTTACATTTCTTTTTACAAATATAGTCTGTTGGTTGTTGTGGTGGTTTCTGTTCTGTAAATCCTGGCTTGATTAACGTCCCACTATGTGCAAGAATGAAGACTTCACTGTACATAAGCATGACGTGCAGCGCTTAGCTGCAAAAAATCAACCCTAAGCATAACATCGCTCTTACCACCCATAGTTATAGTAACATACCTTTTAGGTATGATTTATTAAAAGCTGTTCGTGAAGCTGTGTGATTTTAATTGATTATGCAATTTAATCGTTCTTGTGTCAGTCAGTTTAATGAGTTGAGTTAGTTTTTTAATTCATAATTGGTCCACAATTTTCAAGTTGCATACATGGTCTGAAATTTATGTTTTCCTTCTGAATGCAGCACATCTTCCGCAGAAAATACAAACTTCTTGCATTTTTCTTAAATACTAGCATTCTATGTGAGTACCCCTTCTTCATCTTTTAAGTTTATAAACAACCGCTGCATTGCTGACATCTGCTGGATTGGAGCGTTAAGTTGCTTTTTATTTTTTTGTAAAACTTTTTTTTGCTGCATTTTTTTGGAGAGATTTTTGCTTTTTACTTGGCATGACATACTTGGCATGTGACCTCAAATAGAAAAAAAATCACTACAATGAAAAATAGATGCATTGGAGAGTACAATTAAAGTAAAGATCAAAGTTTCAATAAAAATATAATTAGGCTGTAATATACAAATTCACAAAAGTTATAATATAAAATGGAATTAAAATGTAAATATATAAAAATGTGTACATAACACAATTTACTGAATGTCTAAAATGTAATTGTAAACTGTGAGGTGTAAAACTACAGAAGAGTTAAAATATGGTATGTGGTTATGACAGCAGAAGTAGGATTGAAACATGAAGTATAAAATGATGTGTGATTGTCCATGTGCCAAAAAGTAAAAGCATTTCCATTTGCACACAGTGTGATTCCATATGCAGTCACAGGATTGGGTCTAAACAGCTGTGTGGCCATAAGAAAAACACTCGTTAGTGAGACTAATCAGAAAAAAAGGTGTCAGTTTGCTAGGAAGCATGAAGATTGGACTTTGGAGCAACGGAGAAAGGTCATGAGGTTAGATTGAACCTATCCCAGAGCGATTGGCGCTTCAGGGTAAGAAGGGAAGCGCATGAAGCGATGCACCTGTAATGCATAGTGCACACTGTACAAACCTCTGGAGGCAGTGTTATGATCTGGAGTTGCTTCAGTTGGTCAGGTCTTGGTTCAGCAACGCTATGTGAAGTAAGAAAATAAAATGAAGTCAGCTGACGTTCTGAATGCACTGCATGACCAGGTTATCACATCTATGGATTCGTCGTTCCCGGATGGCACGGCCATTTTCCAGGACTCAGATTGTGAAAGAGTGTTTCTGGGAACATGAGGAATCATTTTCACACATGAACTGGACACCACATTGTGTAGCTGTAATCAAAGATGAAGGTGAAGGAATAAAATCTTAGCGTGATGGCCAGGTAGTGTATAATACAAGTTAGACAACATTTCAATATTTATTAGAAATTATTGTTAGTAGTTTTTTTTTAAGGCAAATCAGGCAATAAATGTTAATTCTATTGAGTCAAGTAAAAAAAAAAAAAATTCAAGACAGTTGAATCCACAGCCTGGGTATGAGTCGCGGCTCCAGTAATTATGAGAAGGCTTTTTTTGTCTTAGCTGTTGCTTTAGAGGCGGAGCTGTTTGTGTGACACGACTGCATGAAGCCGCAGTTACAGTGTAGTACCGCTTCATGTCCCAGTGCATGTCCCAAAAATAGACATGCTGTTATTTTTACTCAGCATCTTGGGAGTGAAATATTTTCACTTCAGCATGTCGTAAATCATCTCAAATTCGCTCAGTAGCCAGACTGATTTTTCCACCCAGACTTCGTCTTCCATTTTGTTTTCTCGTGACCTGATTGGTAGGGGAGGAAAAAAATGTGCTCCATGTTGCTCAGCAATATTTTTAGAAATATTGAAACTCTTGTGTTTGAAACTTGTGTGAGCTCGAGATGGCAACGCGTTGTTCGATATATAAGTGTGAAACTTGTGTTTTATACAGCTGTGAAGCAGGCAGCGAAGTGGAAGGCCGTAGGCGTGAGTTGTGTGCACGTTGCACTAGAAGTGAAGACACATGAAGTCCAGTGTTGGGTAATAACGGACTCTATGTAGTCTGGTTATGTAATCTTATTACGCAAGTCAGGTACTTGTAATTGCCCTCGTCTTTGTTTCCAAGCAAATTGTTTTCTTTAGGATTCCTCGATTGCAAACTTGACTTCAAGGAATTATAGTCTCTTAAATGACCAAATTAAAATTGTTTATTTATTTATTTATTTTTAAAGCTGTGTATGTTTCCGTCTCATGAACCTATTATCTTTTCCTGCAGTAACTGCTAATAGATACCAAATGGAAGGTCTTGTTAAACATACAGTAGCTAGCTAGGTAGTTAAGCTTGAGACAGCTGCTTGGAAACTTTTACTTGCCATCCAAAAAGCATGTCACTTAAAATACAAGGTGTTGCATCACATTTCTCTGAAGGGGCATGTGGGTAAGGCAATGATTTTGACATTTTCTTAACGGGTATATAGGAAACACTTAATGTTCTTAGCATGAACTTAAAGTTCTTAGAACTATTTTTTTTAGTTTAGACGGTTCCTCTTTCTTTGTCTTGCTTTATTAAACCTGAACCAGATTTTTATACAACAAAACTAAAAAAAAAAAAAAAAACAGCCAATCAGCATGTGAATCTGGATGATTTACAGTTCCACAGATGGTTAGTACTTTGGAAGCCTCGACCAACTTTGCCTTCATCTACGTGCTTAATTCAACAATCACCAGAATTATTATGAAGTCTTTCTTTGTAAAGAAAGCTGCTAATTACCTTAAATTTTTTTCACATTTGCTTTTGTGGTTAAAACATTGTAATCTTCCCTATAAAATCACACACACTAGATAATTTAGTCTTAACAAAAAAGAAGTTGGGATCAGAGTGAATGAAGTTAAAATTTAAGAACAGGGCAGGTCATGTGGTGCATTTAATATTTTTTTTCAGAAAGTAGGCTATAGTTATTTTCTTTCTTTTTAATATGCATTTTGTTTTTTACATAATTTTTGTATTTGCTTGTTTTTGTCTTTCACTACAGTTATTTATAATGTGCTATTTGTTTTGTCAAGCTGTTGGCATGGAGGTGTTCTGCCCATGTTGATGTTTCTTTAGTAAAAAAAGTTTTTTTTTTTTTTTTACTTTTTGTATTTCTACTTTTTAGGTATGAGCATCTTGGTCTTGAAGTGGTATTTCCAACACTGTGGATGTGATGTCTGCCACTTTTTATTTTAAGGTTTCCATGGTTGCAGTGATGAAAATATGATGGAATAAAACTTTTCTTTTTCTAAGTTATAATTATTATTGGAAAGATGGAATTGTACATTCCGATAAACTAGCCTTAGTCTGTGATGTGGACCGACCTCAGTCCGGATACAGACCGTGCATAATAGTTCAGCAGACTTGTTTTGAGCTCTCGAAAACATGCAGAAAAAAAAAGTTTTGCAGCTTTTTAAACAGAATTTAGCAGGAGTTTATAGGTTGCTGTTTTTATCCAGTGCATTTGTGTACATGATTTAGTTAAAGGCGGGTTGGCCCAGAGACGACTTTTTTATTTTCCTCATTTTATTTAATATGGTCAGTCTAGAGAAATTACATGGCATGTTTAAAAAAAAAAAAAGAAAAAAAAAGTTGATGATGAAAACAGAAATATGGATACACCCTGAAGAACATGTGCAGAAGTATATGGTGCTAAGTTAACGTGAAGTGTTGCTATGAAAACCAAACATAAATACATCAGATTTCCTCATTTATAGCCGTAAACTGATTATCAATAATATTAATGTTAAATCATTTAAAAGAAAGCAGCTGTTGTTAGCCATTTTAGCTAAGAGCCTTTATAATCAAGGAATTTAATGCAGCTGGATCTGATCTGATTTCACTTGAACACCCTGTATCTAACAGATCTGTTTTAGTGAAAAATAAAACCAGGTCACAGCTTGAGGCTCGGTTGGATGAGGCACCTCACCTAGGGTATAACGAGCGAAGAGGCTGTGGCCCATTTGTACATGACTTTCTCACACTTGACTGTCCGTGTTGGTTGAGAAGTCCCAGTGAGCATGCTGCTTGCTCTGCTTTGTGAGCTTGTGAGGTCTGGAAGGGGTCGAGCTGTTTGCCTCGTGTTGATCTCCGTTGAGAAGGAGGGGTCTCTTTACTGGCAATCCAGGCAGAGCTATTTAACTTTGCGACAAATAAAACCTGGCATCCTTTGGACCTGCTGCTAATTTCGACTTGGACTGCAGAGCCGAAGCTGTCAGTGACGTGGTGGAATTATGAGAGACATTTGTTAAGGATGAGGGAAGGATTGTTCGGAAAATGATTGTTGATTAGCATTCCTGATCTTTTCTTCTATATGATTCAGGTAGTAGGTTTCTGAGAGTATTGTCTTATGTGTGAATTAGAGTGCCAGAATTTTAGGATTTAGATTTGTTTACAGGATCATAAACAAATTTAAATATATACTATATCATATGTGTGTATATATTTAGTTAGTTAGTTAGTTACCCTGCACTCTCATGCCAGCTTTTTAGGTCAGTGGTTGTTCAAGCCCCAGCTCCATCAGGTTGCTACTGTTGGGCCCTTGAGCAAGGCCCTTATCCCTGTCTGCTCCAGGGGCGCCGTATAATGACTGACCCTGCGCTCCGACCCCAGCCGTGTAAAAAAGCTGGGATATATACGAAGAATAAAGGCTAATGTTTACTTTTTAAAGGCTAACAGTTTAACAGCTTTGTGAAAGTAATTTTAATTTTAAAGCAACATTTAAAAGCACAAAAACCTGTTATGAAAAAGAAAGGAAATTTTTATTACAAATTGAGGAGTGTCTGTCTGGCTTCTGTGTGTATGTTGATGTGAAGACAGACTGACAGATAAGCAAGTAACAAAAGGAGAACCTCGTCTCGATCCGTCAAATTTATTTTCCGTGAAAATTTTTAGTGTCAATATTTATTACACCCTTATGAGCTAAAGGTGCTTGTCAGTGAGAAAGACAATGCGTTTGAGCAAGAAACAAAACCCAAACATCTAACTCACAAAACCCCTCCCAGAATGAAGCCAAATATTCTTAAAGGTCCCATATTTTTCTATTTCTTTCACAAGTTAACACAGGTCCCCGAGATCACCCCCCCTCCACACACACACACACACACACACACTCCTCCAAGTGAGTGTTAATGCTCCAGCTGAAATACCCCTCAGATAATAAATTTCTCATACCTGAGGCTCACTGTATTTTACTCCGTGGCCACGCCCACCAGAGAACACCAGATCTGAACAACAAGCCAGGGAAGGGGGATGTTCTTATTTGAGATCAAAAAAATCTAATTGGCATGTTTGTATAAAGAGAATTTTTTTTTGTACACGCATATCTGAATGTTGATTAAGTTATTAAGACAAAAAAAAAATGCAGCCTGTAAAGTTGAATTCCTGAAGACTTTCTCTTGGAGGGTAATCTTCACCTGAACTGATGGATTATGAATCATGCCTGTGTTGTATATTTATCAATGCTGCGCTGAGCCGATGATCTGAAGTGTATCGAACCGTTACTTATTTGACTCAGCAGTTTTTGCATTTTATTTCTGTACACACTTTGTTTTTGTAATGTATATCCTATCATTTGAAACCGAGAGATTAACACGTTAAGCAGTAGTGCATTACGTGCAAGGTTCCAATAGTATGATTTGGGAAGAATTCAGTTGAATGAGGTTATAAACGCATAGAAATAAAAGTGCATGAATTTATGTTAGAAGCTAAAAAAAATGTTGGATGGTATGCTGGGTTAAACAATGGGCTTAAATGCTTTGTGTTATCCTTTCAAATTTAAGTTACATTTATTTTTAGTCAGTTTCCATCCTCTCCACGCGTGTGATGAGAAGAATGATGCACGCCTGACCGTCATCTCCGCAAATGCATTACAGCCATGAGTACATGTCGACATAAAAGCTGCGTCAGAGTGCCTGGAAAGTTGTTTAGTGTGAGTGGAAATTGTGGTCCAGGAGCTCGTGTTGCTCGCTGGACTAAAAAGACTTAAAAAGCTCGCTGGATTTTTTTTTTTTTTTTTTGGAGAAAGCAGGCAGGCAATGCACATGCAAGTCATTCTCCCGGATCGGCACAGCTCATTTCAGAAATGTCTCTCTAGGATTAGCGACACGATGCTGTTCAGCCCCAGCGATATCACTTACTCTCCTTACATTCCTCCCGTTACACGTCGGGACTGCTTGTCATCAGCGGGCTCGTTGATCAGTTCTGGGGAATTTGGTCTCGCTATCGAACCAGCGCTGTGGTTTTACTGCGGAAAGTGTTTAAGAAGTTTAGTGAAAAGATAGAGTGGTAGCGAAGGAAAACATGCAACAGAAAGTTCTTGGCGTAAACACATCCCCGTTGCCGTGTGTGATGTTTGTGTTCGTGGAGCGAGGGAGGAACACAGTGAGGAGCAGAGGTGGGGTTAAAGCAGGAGGGGTGGAGAAACAGGCAGCGCGAATGAAAAAGGGAAAGAGGCGCAAGAGGTATCGGCATGCTTTGTGTGCAAATCCCAGCTGCAGACTTGTATGTGTGTGTGTGTAAACTATTCCTCATTGGGCGGTCAGATGGCTCCTGTGTGAAGGAAGTATCACTAGGGAAACAACTTCTTGTGTTCTGTCATCTGTGCGTGTGCGTACAAGCGTGTGTGTTTTCTTCTCGGCTCGTGGTATTTTTAACCCGGCTTCCTGCGCTGACAACGGATACGACCAGAGAAGCAGCGCCGCTTTAGTAGAAGCAACTGGAGGCCTAGCACGGGCTTTTTCAGGCTTGAACATCTTCAACAATGTTTTCCTCTTCTCCTCTTCCACAGTTTTACTGCAAGCCATTTGCAAAAATGGGGGACGACAAACCTTTTGTGTGCAACGCTCCCGGCTGCGGGCAGGTAAGTCAGCTTTTTTTTCCTCTCTCTCTCTCTCTCTCTCTTTCTCCAGCTATCTTAAGTTTCATGTGTATTTGTTCTGTTAGAAGTTTGTCCCTGAGGCTCCTGAAGGTTTTTTTTTTTTTTAATAAAAAAAATAATACAAAATTTAAACTGCCATTGCTTTCGATACAGACAAATGGTCAGCTATGTTACTTCTGCCTCACTTAACTTTGTGCACTCTCGTGTTTTATTTCATGCCTGTGTCACATTAGTCTCTGGCATTCCTTGTTAACGTTGTATGATTCAGCGGACAAATAACGTCTGACTAATCACCGTTCCGCTGCTTTCTAAACATGTCCCGGACCGATTGACTCAGCGCACGCAGTATCCTGTAATTAAAACGAACATCAACCTTGAGTTAAGAAAAAAAAAGAAAGAAAAAAAAAAGGGAAGAAAGCAGATTAAGCAAAGAAACCCTAAAGCTTGTGGCTGCACGCTGAGCCAAGAGGGCATTGAAAACTGAAAGCGGAAGTGACTAATGCACGTCCTCGCACTTGACGCGAGGGTAGCCGAGTTCACACCGAGGTTTTGATTCGAATATTCTCTCTGTGCGGTTACTAAACACGATTAACGTGAAAGTGAACAGTTAAACATCTGGAAGTTGAATTGCTTGTGTGTGTGTGTGTGTGTGTGTGTGTGTGTGTGTGTGTGTGTGTGTGTGTGTGTGTGTGTGTGTGTGTGTGTGTGTTTGGTCTAAATATTGGACGCTTTTTTCAGTATTGTTCTTGATATTAGAACTCAAAAAGAAGCAAGTCACAGAATTATGTTCCTCCAAACTATTCAAGGCCGTGAACCACCATCATCTTGAAGCTGTCACTTCTGTAAATATATATATTTACTTTATATATTATTTGTATTGCGCCTATTCCTGGATGAACCGCCACGCTATTTTTATAAAACATCTAGCAAAGATGTCGAAAAAGGGGCTGTGCATGCGTGTGTGTGTATGCGCTCCCTTCTGTTGTTTATAAGAAGCCTGTAGTAGTAGGTGTTGCATCATGTATGTCGTCTCTAGGGATCTGAGCTGTTTTTACTCAGGCTTGTTCCATTGAAATGATTATAGTCCCAGTGAAGTGGGTTGTTTGCTGAAGTAGCTTAGGCTTTTGATCATTTTAGTTTACCCCATCATGTGTGTTGTGTGTTTATGGCAAGATTTCAGGTACACGTATAAGGGTGGACCGCTTATTAGGTTATTATTATTTAGGTTATTCAGGCATGCCAAAGCTTCAGGATAGTGTGTTGCTCGACTGGGCATTGACAAGGTTGAAAAATCAGATCCTGTAACACAGCTAGCTAGGATATTAATTAAGAGTTAGGAGAATTAATATAGACTACAATGAACCAGCAAAGTTATAATCCTGGCTATCGAAGCACACTGTAATTGCTGTGGAAATAATATTTTTAAAAAAAAAGGATTTTTTGTTTTTTTGTTCTTTTGAGGTTCTTCTTTAAGGAACTTGATGACTGTGGAGGTGCTCACGGTTTTTCCCCCCACATTGTAGGTCAAAACTATTATTCTGAGTTCTGATGTTCTGTTTTTGAGGCAAGTCAATTGCAGCATTATGTGATAATTTTTTTTGTTATTATTATTTTGTTTTGTTTTTAATTTGCTTATCGACTTACCGTGGAAGTAGGAAGTCAGAACTTTTCTTTTTCAATGTCCGTGTGTTCGAGCTATGAAATGG
Source organism: Clarias macrocephalus (assembly GCA_011419295.1). Lineage (NCBI taxonomy): Eukaryota > Metazoa > Chordata > Actinopteri > Siluriformes > Clariidae > Clarias > Clarias macrocephalus. The sequence continues at coordinate 106,124 of JAAGKR010001061.1, forward strand.
GAAATACCACAGAAACTGTAATACTGTAAGTGGCCAAAGGTTTGTGCACATCTGACCTTTTATGTCCTAGGCTTTGCTTTTGTAAGTACCTCCACTCTCTTTGAGCATACAGTAGCTGTGGGCATTTGTGTTTAATCAACCATACGAGCATTAGGCAAAGCTATTCAGTGGGGTTCAGGTCAGGACTCTCGCTAAGACACTTGGGTTCTTGGCATGACTCGTATTCATGGAGCGTGCTTTTGGTGTACAGGGGTACTTTCATGCTGGAACTGATTTGGACGTCTTAGTTCTAGTGAAGGGGAATTGTAATGCTATAGTATAGACAGACATCCCGCTTTTAATCTTGTAGCAACAGTTTAGGTTAAGAACTATGTAGTCGGGATTAAATTAAGATTAGATTCAGTCACCTTCAGTTAACTTTGATTACAAAACACAATGTGGTGTCCAGTTCATGTGTGAGAGTGATTCCTCATGCTCCCAGAACCAATCTTTCAAGTCCTGGAATTATACCCGTGACATCAGGGATCAAAAACTCTATAGATGTGATAACCTGGTCATTCAGTACATTCAGGTCGTCAGCTGACTATTTTATTGCCACATAACATTGGCACATAACTGAAGCAACACCAGATAATAACACTGTCTCTACAGGCTTGTATACTGACGGGTACATGTCTTTTTTTCACTTTTAAATATAGCTGTGGTTTGACTGTTGCTTTTTTTTTTTTAATTATTATTATTTATTTTTACCATGCAGTTTCAAGCCATCTCCAGTCATCAATTTTTTCTTCTTTTTTTTCCCAGACGACGACTTTTTTTTTCTTTGACTACTTTGATGGTTCAGCACTATCCTTCCAGGTTTGGAAACATACCCCAGTCCCAGTAATTTCAGATGTCGCTAGTTGTTTTCTTTGCTTGATGCAGGCCAAATATTTTGACCCTTCTGAAAAAGTGACCCTTTTTTTGCCTGATGCATGCTTACATTTGGGTTGAGCAGCCATGTTCATGTGATTCGACTCAGAATTGAGTAGCCCGTACTGAGTTTCCAAGTTGATGGGCATTATTATTATATATTTTCTCTAGTCATAAGAATGGTCAAGTTATGACCTTTAGTCGAATGCAGTGAATCGGAAGGATGTGCTGTAGTTCTGGTACTCGCTTCCGACTTGACAGTAAAGCGCTTTACATTTGACCATACATGCAGAAGTCAGTAGGACGTTTTTTTCTTTTTCTTTTTTTCTTCTTCTTTTTCTGGTTGTTGAACCATTTTTGTCTCTCAAGGAACTATGAATAAAAGTGCAAATAGCTGAGGGCACAATCTCACAAAGAGCATAGAGCGTGTAAGGTTTCATAGGCTGATGTTACGGGCTGCACATTAATACTGCTGCACAGTTAGTTTGTAGATTAATTCTGATTCACATAACTGTCCAAAACTTTGCTGAAGTTTAATGTGACTTGGTGTATTTAATCATAAGTACTGTAGGAATTGTAAGGACCCGTGATTGAACATTGAATCAAGAACTATGCATTGCTTTTAATACACAGTGTATGCAGTGGTTTTATTTTCCTGTTCAGTAAAATGATGCAATGAGGCATTTTTCTTTTTTAACCGGAATTGATTTGCCATTTTAATATTGATTTTTAAAGTAATAATTATGATGAACTAATTTTCCCACCGTTCATGGACAGTATCCGTGTACAACGTGCATTCTCGCATCCAGATTCTCTTTCCGTTTTCATTAGTAATTATGTTATAAAGTATATTACATAATCTAATCTGCTGTAGCTGATCTCTGTGGCCAAGGCGGCAAGAACGGTGGATCTCTCCTCACCGAGGTTGCTTTAGAGTGACTAAGAGACCGTCATGCAGTAACGGTAACACAATACCAGCCCATTTATACCATCTAGAATAACCCATTTGTTCCATTTCCCGAAAGTCATGTTATCCTTTCTTAGCAACGGGCCGACTTGTTAAATATGGTTTTGTGTTTTCTGAGAAGAGGAAGTTGTAGGGAAGTGTGCTTGTGTGCGGCGGGGAATGTTTCTTCAGCCGCTGCACTTTGTTCTTCATCGACTGTTACAAAACAGCAGTGCTGCAGCACAACCTTGGAGTCGGAGGAGAGCCCACGAGCCACGCAGTTGTTGCATCGGTGATTCTGGTGCGTCTAAAAATACGCCTTTGACACTTGACTGTGTTTCCACTTGGTTCTTTCGCGGGCCAGGCTGTGATGGGAACGGGTTGCCAGAAATAAGCAAAAGGAGACGGCAACAGCGAGAGACTGACGATTTCTCTCAGAGCTCAGCCTGAATCACCCCCCCACGCGTGCGAAGCTCAGACGGCTGGAAATAGTACCGCGTCCATCTTGACCCCTGGCATTGTTGAAGAGCTCTACATTCTGCAGCTCCACCATTCTCAGCTTCAAGTACTGCCTACTTTATTGTGCTCAAACACATAAACACACACACTTACTTAATTTAATGTTCGTTCATTATAAATCTGCTGGTAGAGATGCAAGATAATGCCTAACTAAATTTCAAAAGTCCTGGCTTAGATGCTTGTTAGTCCCGGCTTGTGCATTCTAGCTCTAAAGTCGTGAACACCTCCACTTTCATCTTTTCTTAACAATCTAGCAAGCTAGCTAGGCCTGTTTTTTTCAGTTCAAAAATTCAAAATAGCACACTATGCATACCACAAGTACCACACTTATGAACAAGTGCTGTTCTGAGGGTGCGTTCGAAAGTCGGATTAGTACACAAGTTCGATATACTGACACTTGTACACCTTTGACACAAATATACAATGTAAAGCATAAAAAAAAACACACACACACACACAGGTTTGATATTTTAGTTTCACATTATACTGTGTCTCCAAAGCGAAGAGTATCCTAGTCAGCTCATCTCGTTTAAAGGGAAGACATCGGTGGAGGACAACACTACACTGTGTTTACTGCATGCTTGAATGGATGCCATTTTTTCAAAATTAGGATTATTCACAAAAAGGACAGCCATTTTCTATCATGGTTCTCCCAGACCGATTCATTGAAACCGATGAGCTGGACTCATTTCTCCTGCACCCCCCACACGCACACACATACAATATATCGGACTTTAGACATTTTATACATTCACTTACACACTAAAGTAAATATTGTATGTAATTGTAAATATTGGTATCTAGTACACTGCTGTGTGCTACTTTCCGTGATTAATGTGCATCAACGAATATTTGTAGATCTGTGGTCTGTTCATAACTCGAATGTTTGTAAGTTGGGGACTTACTGTAGTCAGTTTTATACTTGTGTTGAATAGGTTGGTGAGTTGACATATTTCAAACATCTTTTACATACTTTACATGAGTCGTTTTTTTTTTTTTCCCCCTGATTTTCTCCCTAATTTAGTAGTGTCCAATTCCTCCAAGTCACTAGGGGGCTCCCACATTAAGGCTACTACTACCACTCAGTCGGGAGAGCCGAAGACTATCACGTGTTTCCTCCAAAGCACGTGACGCCAGCCGACCACCTCTTTTCGAACTGCTCGCTCACGCACCGTTAGGGGCGGCATAACACACTCGGAAGACAGCGCTATCCGCTCCTTTCGCTTGTATGAGCTCACAGACGCCTCTGATTGGCTGTAGAGCCGTGATTAATGTGGGAGCACTAAGTACCTCTCATCCCACCCCTCTGAGAGAGCTCGGCCAATCAACTCTCTCTAGACCTCTGGCTGGGAGAGGTTACAGCATCACCCGGGAATCGGACGAGCACTTTACCACTGTTTTTTAAATTTTATTATTATTATTTTTTAAAGGGTATTTTTAATCCGCTACATCCAAACAGGAAACATCTGTATCTTCTACTTCACAGTATTTCTGCATGGACTTGCATTACATATCCACAGTTAAGGTGTAGTATTTGAAGCAGGAATATCGCCACCTGACTGTTTTGTGTAATTGCGTGATATGCCTTCTCTCCATAAAATGCTCAATCATGTTGCCTACAGCAGTGAACTGCCAAGTTCACACTCAGGATGGAAGAGCGAGAAAGAGAGAGCGAGAGAGAGATATTTTAATATGACTTAAAGGCTACTGTTTGATACTTAATTAACTTTGATGCAGAGAACTTTTGTACTTGGACTCAAAAAGAAATTTAAACAGAGGGCTTCTACTTTTCCTTGAGTAATATTTTACTTGTGATATCTCAACTTTTACTCAATTACAGGATTGGTGTACTTTGTCCACTACCGATTAAAACTTGTAGAACTGAGTATAAGTTAGAAGTGCTAGTGTTCACTGTGTTGTGAGCAGTCATGTTGATTTGAGGTCACCTGCTGACCTTAGTGTTGAAAAGAGTGCACAGAGTAGTAATTTTAAATAAGTGGGGTTGTTCATAGTCGGCGGTGGGAAGTTCTGAGTAATGAGCTTCAGCCCTGCCTTATGTTTCTTATATTGATCATTTCCAGTAACGTTGTGTTGTGGGTTTTTTTTTTTTTTGCCACGTTTACCAAAACACACCTTACTGTACTCTGTCCTACACCCACTCATCAATCCCACACTATTAAGATCTCAGAAACTTAAGCCTGAGTAAATGTATGATGCGTTCAGAGATCTGGTTTATCTGTAGGCTGCGAATGAGCTCTTGTTTCCGTTTCTACGGTTTTGTCTTAATTCATTTGTAATGACTTCTGACCTGCTCATGTGGTTCCTGAACCACTGAAGACTTTTTAATGTGCTTTTTTTTTAAATACTGTATTTTGTTTTCTTTTTGTGGTTTTCTATTGGTCCATTTTATTTTCTCAAATGTGGTGTGTGTGTGTGTGTGTGTGTGTGTGTGTGTGTGTGTGTGTGTGTGTGTGTGTGTATATAGAAAGAACCTGGAAGTAGTGCACGTTAGCGCCGAGTGTCAAGTAGAGCTCCTTAAAAAAAAAAAACATCAATGGAAGTGCCAGAGAATTACGAAAACGAATCTTTTCTTAATCTAGCTCGTGGGCGCATCAGGTTTCTCATCACACATCGCTTGTGAATCATTCTTTATTACACGTTAGCTGCGACTCATTCTTTCATTTCATGCTAGCCTGGATGTTATTCATTAAGTGGAGTAGGGAGGTGGGTTTCTCTGCTTTTTTTTTTTTGTTTATTTTTCACTGAGTAAGTAAATACCTTGTGCAACTAGTCTGATTTATTATGGGCATTTGTTAGCGTTGGAAAGATTTTACAAGCGTGATATATGAAAGAAACTGCTTTCTGTGTAAAACAACAGGTTTTACATAAAATAAAATAAAAATCAAGATCATGACTCATTCTTGAGAATTAAACATCGCTTCAGAGTAGGGCCGTGATTATTTTGACACTTATCACGATTTAAACTGTGATATGTCGCTATTAAATGGTCTAATTTGATATTTATCTGTGTTTCTCTATGTTAACAGTAAATAAAGGCACAAAAGATCACAAACAGTCCAAGATTTGCATCTACTTAAATTATGGACAAACTCTATGTAAATTAAATTCAAATTCAGAATTCAAATTTTATTTATTACATAAATACACAGTATGATATGAATTGAAGTGGTTGTATGATTGCTGATGATCTAAACATTTAATATAGAGTTTACAATATAAAGTATGAAATAAGAGATAAAAATGATACAAATATAGGAAATATATATATACATTACTGATGATCGCCCTATTCGCACGGGATTAGTATCACCTGGGGACCTAGTCATGTGTAATAATCATGGCGGTTTTCTATGATCTTAATCCCGTGTGAATTGGCCACGTCTGTAATTAGCGCAAATAACGTTGTTTAAAATATTTATCATTTAAATAATTTAAAAGTCATAATTTAAATATCACAAAAATCTTAATGTTGTAATTAGAGCTGTGAATCATAAACTGTTGATTCTGTAAGCTTTTTATAGCTCTTAAATTTATTGACTGATTTATTTCAAGCAGCTTTATAATTTAGATATTATGTAACTACTGAAAGTATTTAATTAAAATGTGTAATGAACAGTAATATTATGTCCCATACAAAGCGATAATCTTTTTACCTCTCAATCGTCTGCTTGGGGCAGGAGGAAGGGTATAACCTGGACAGAGTGCCAATCCATCACAGGGCGCACACACCTACACACACACACTCACATTCACACGCTACAGGCAATTTGGGAATGCCAATTAGCCTAATTTGCATGTCTGTGCTAATTTGCAAACTGTGGGAGGAAACCGGAGTACCTGGAGGAAGCCCACCAAGCACGGGGAGAACATTCATGCACACAGAGGCGGGAATCAAACCTGGCTGGGAATCGAACCCAGGCCCTGAAGGTGAAAGGCGACAGTGCTTACCACTATACCACCGTGCCACCACCATTCAATTAGTTAATTAATCAATTTATTTAAAAGCTTGATATTTACATATACTGAATATATCAAATAATTATGTACTGGTGACTTTAACATGTCTCCCATGAGGCCCTTTGCCCCTGCTCCTTCATGCGATTATCTGATCAGCCAGTGCATAAAATCTTACAGATACCAAGGAAATGATTCGGTTCATTTTCAAAGGATAAAATCTCTGAATAACTGTGATCTTAATGACTTTGAATGTGATCTGGTTTCTAGTGCTGGGCAAGCTGGTAGGTGAACTGCTGAGCTCCTGGGATTTTCACAGAATTATAAGAAAAACAAACAAAAAATGTAGTGCGTGTCACCCTGACAGGGTGTTTTAAGCAACTCTAATAAAGCATCAGAAAACATTAAAACCTTGAGGGGATTGGACTACAGCAGCAGAACATCAGTCAGGAAAGAAGGTGAATCTGAGGCTAGAGTGGATACAGGATCACTGAAACTTGACAAATTGCCCTGACATGTGGGTATTTATTTTTTTTCTTTTCTTTTTTTTCTTTTTCTTTTCATCGGCGCTCGTCTGGATATGACGATGACAGCGACTATAAAACACTTCTGTAATGCTTTCTGGATAATATCATCTGTTATATGCTGTGAACGTTAATACATCTTTGTCAGATGGTTATCAGTTTGAAATGTTTTCTTTTACCGTAACCGCTGTCGCTACATCGCAACGTCAGCAGTTCACACATCAGTGATCTGGGTTGTTATTAACACTTCTGCAACAAAAATGCAACACCGAGCCAACGCAGACCTCTCTGTCTATCAGACGATCTCGTTTACTCGCTGTAAAGACACCCCTGTGCGCAGCTTTAAAAATCCGAGCCCGGGGACTCGGACATCGACAGGAAGCTGCCTGTGTTGCGCTCTGTCACAATTTACCCGACTCCGATTCCCACTGCTTGTGCTGACTGTGAAAGTGATCACTCTGGAAGAAGTTTCTTGGCTGCACGATCATTTTCCTAGACAAATCATGTCTCCGTCCACTCCCTGCTGTTTGTTTTATTTTTACAAGCTTCTTCGAGTTCTCACCCCTGCTTGTTCGCTTATCCTCAAATCGACTTTCTCTGTGTGTTTTGATCGTGTAGAGATTTACCAACGAGGACCACCTCGCTGTCCACAAGCATAAGCACGAGATGACGCTGAAGTTTGGACCTGCCCGGACAGACTCTGTCATCATTGCAGGTATATTTTTTTCCTTATGTCAAACCAGTTTCTCTTGAAGAGGTTGTGCAGTAGGACAGCTCGTCCTTGTATCAGAAAACAAGTCCTTGTGTCTGTTCGTGATTTTGTGTTTCTGATGGGGAAATTACCATTTAAAAATTCAAATCTAGTTTTTCAGAACAGAAAGGAGAGGAGGAGATTTTTTAATAATATAACCAGCTGTGCACTCGGGTGCTTCTTGCCATCAGCAGCAAGAAAACTCAGCTGAATGGTGGAAATTTAGGTGACTCTCTATTAGTGTGTATTACAGTATTCTATAGGATGCTTTTATAAACCAAGCATTTATGAGTCCTATAACGTTCATGATGAATCTAATTCACTAATGTTCACTATACAATGGTGGACAAAAGAGAGCTTCAATGTTTTAATGGCATTCTCAAATTTTTAATATGATGACAATCAAGATAAAAAGAATACTTTTCATATTTCATGCAATGAAAATGCTATTAAGCAATCTATATGTATTATGAAGACCTTTTATTATTAAAATCCTCCTGGAATTCATACAGCTGGGCGTAGAGTCAGAAAGATACCTGCAGTACTCTGGTGTCACTCACTCAATCCATACATGTGATTGCTTCCTGAAGATCATGTTCAGTCATTTCCCACACAAGTTAATGATTCACTTAAGAATTTGCTAGTTTTAGACATTTATGTGTAGAGGTGGACACCTCGCCTTCATAAAGTAAAAGTCCTGCCACATATTTGTTCCACCCATGAACTGAACCGTTAACTCTTCACAATTAACTCTTCGGCCAGATAGGCAAGAACTAATTAGTGACATCACACTTTTTGTGCACCAGGAGAACTATAATACATGGCTTATGTATTGTATTAATATTTTTGGCCACCACTGTCTACTTGTATAATGTTAGATAAGGTGAATGGATATTCATAAATGTATATATGAGTAAATTTTGAATTCAAAGTGTTGTTCATTTACTGTGAGAAAAATCACCTAAGTGCCTTAGAAGGCTACTTTTGAGCAAATGAGATGGCGAAAAAAGGGGAAAAAAAGGAGTTAAAAGTGTAAAATGTTAAAAGAGTTAAATGTAACTCGTACCTGAATATTATGTTTCTGATTATGGTTATATAATATAAGTAGTGTAAACATCACTGGACATTATTTCTGTGTAGGGATTTTTTTTTCTCCTAAATATGCTGCTAGACATGTATCGGATTTAGTTTGGTCTTTGCTTTACAAACATGTTCCAAAAATATGGACTTGGTTATATTTCTATAGCTCTAAGAATAACACTGAGATTAAAAAAAAGAAAATTCTGGACAAAAATATCATCACTTGACATTGACTACTTGTTGCCGAGCGCTTAAACGATGTCAAGTTGGAACGTTTAGAGGGACTTAAAGGAAGTGTATAGCGCTGTGATAAGTATGTTATGCAATCAGCTCAGTAACTCTGCTCTTGCAATACCATTTTTATATCAAAATACCCAAACATATGCAGAGTAAAACCTGAACTGTAACCTTATCTACCCTTAGCAAGGATGAGCGTGGCTTTTTAAGCGACAGCTTATTTCGAGCAGTCTGGCCCTTCACCCCTTCTTCCTTTGTGTAATATTTCTAATACTTTTTGCTATGTGCTGAATAGGGGAATTGTACGTATAGGTATTATACGTAACCAGATCTGTTTTCCGCTCCAGACCAGACGCCGACTCCCACTCGTTTCCTGAAGAACTGCGAAGAAGTGGGCCTGTTCAACGAGCTAGCCATGCCCTTCGAGCAGGAGTTCCGTAAAGCCCAGGAAGATGATGACAAGAGAGCCAAGAACCCTGTGAGCACTGGGATTGGGTGGAGGGCTTCACTCGCTCAGACGGAGCTGATCCAAACTGAGCAACTTCACTGTCTATAGCCAGAATGTGGGGATTTATGGTCTGTGGACTGCTGTCTGCTCCCATGTCTCACATGCTCTCTCCCTTCCCCCTCTCCTTTATGCTATCTCTTTCTTCTCTCTCTCTCTCTCTCTCTCTCTCTCTCTCTCTCTCTCTCTCATATTTTCTTCATGCTGCAGCTGCCTGCCCCTGGCTCTTCAGCTCTGGACATGAGTCTGCAGACGCCCTCAGACGTAGTTCGAGTGAAGGAAGAGGAGCCTGTCGAGGTGGACTCCTCCCCTCCTGCTAGTCCAGACTCCATCTCCAGCAAGTCAGACAGCAACCAGGAGGCCACAGCCAGGGGAATGGTAGAGCACAATACAAACACACATACGCACAAGAGTGTAGAATTCCATTTTGAGTAAACACAAAATCCACAGAGACTTGCTTTGTGCTTTACTAAAGCGTGTGCAAATATTAAATCCCATTACACAGATAATGAGCTGGATAGGTGGATTTTCTTTTTTTATTTTTGTTCCTTCTTTTTACATCATTCCTTAATCACTTTTCCTTCCTTAATTGCATTTCTCCACGTTACCTGCCACCTTGTTATTCCCTCGGTTCTGCTGTAATTTTCCTCCAGGCATATTTACTTCTGTTCTTCTTCTTTTTTTTTACGTTCTTGCTTAATACAAATCTGTAATCCTCTTCTTCCACATCAAATTACTACCTTCTCCTTTCCATCCTTAATTTATTTCCTTCCTTTCTTCCTTCTATTCTTCCTTCCTTCTGTAGTTTTTGATCCTTACCAGAATTTGCACATTGCACATGATGCCTATTTCCTTCCAATCGTACTCTTTTTTGTCATGCCTCGCTTCCTTTCTTCTTTCCCTCTTATTGCCATACTTCCCTTTCTTACTTTCATACTGTTTCTTTCCGTACTAAATATTACATTTCTTTTATTTAATTTTCCTTGCTTCCTTTATTCCTTCCTTCCCTTGTCTGCATCTTTGTCTTTTCCTCTTTTTTTTATGCTTACCAAAATCCTAGACCTTTTCATGCTTAATTATTTGGCTTTTATCCATCTTTAAGGAAATCTTTTCATTCTTCTTTCCTTTGTTGCTTCCTTCATGAAATCCGCACCTCCATCCATAGCAAAATGTACTTTTGTCTTTTTTTTCTTATTTATTTATTTTTTACTTACATTAATATGTTCCTCTTTCCTTAATTTTTTTCATGGCTTGCTTTACTTGTCCTTTTTACCTTCTTGTTACAACCTTCACTTGTTTACTCAGACATTTTCTCATTTCCGAGGAAGGGGAAAATTTTTAACGGTATAGAAATACATCACAATACAGTACGTTTCATCTTACAATACAAGGGTTTCTGTGGTTCTTTTTATCAAAGTTTTTTTTAATTTATTTTCAAACTATTCTGTGGTTCTTAACATCAGTGACTTATTATTTTTGTACGTAAGATAACAAACATAAGTGATGTAGATCTAAAACATTACAGCATTAAAACATGCCTCGCTTAAAACGTCATACCTTGCTGTCACTTAACTTTTTATCGTATTGAATCACAAACAGTATATTGTGTATCAAATCATATCGTCCCATCCCTATTTATTTCTTTCCTTTCTCATTTCCGTATTGATTCTACTCTGGCTTGCTGTAAGGCAGTGGCTGATGGGTGGCTCCACAAATTTACCCGTCTGTACTTTGTTGTCAGGCAGCTGTGATGAGCAAAGTCACGAATGCACTTTCAGAGTGTTGTGCCAGTTTTGAGGTACAGCATGTCCCTGAAGTCAGGACGGTCATAAATGACACATTGAAGCCGACCTAATATTAGTAATGTATGTGCAGGCCATCATATTTATTGTGGTATAAAAGCTTTGTGGTATGCGGCACACTTACAGTATTTTCCATTGTAAAATGCAATAATTACTTTTGCAATAATTACTCACTTTTTTGGAGTTAAATTAGAAATCTTGTTGTTGTTGTTTTTTTGTTTTTTTTTGACAGATTGGCGTGGAACCATTTTCTCAGTTTCATAATGTATTGATACTTTTTTGTTGTGTCTTTGTTAAAAAAAAAAAAAACATACAAAACGGTCCTAATGAAAATTTATTGAACTGCTGATTATTTAAATAACTTCCCTACTCTTTGCCTCATTGTCCTTTTCCATCTATATTAAAGTTTGTTAAATCTTTGATGAGTAACTTGTTTTAACCAGCTACAAGGTTTTTTTTTTCTCTCAGGAATCTCCGCCTAAACCAGCAATCAGTTCTGCTCCTATGCCCACTATCGTCCGTCCTGGCTCTCTTCCCCTGCACCTCGGATACGACCCTCTACACCCGACCATGCCTTCACCCACCTCGGTCATCACACAGGCCCCGCCCTCCAGCCGCACCCTTGGGTATGTGCTTACCCCTGCTTACCCTTTTAAATTTAAGATAAAGGGTTAACGTGATTATGGACATTATGAGTCATTTAGCTCTTGCTATGCGCTGTTCAGGACTGTTTGGTTCATGAATATGTCAGACAAAACAAGAATCCTTTTCACATGCTTGATTTAAGCTTAATCGGCCTCCGCCCTTACGAGACCTGCTCCAGTCCACCTATTATCCTGCTCCATCATTTTTTCCACTCCGTTAAGCTTTCCCAGCAGCTCGAAAGGAGTCGTACACGTCCTCACTGATTTGTCACTTTTGCAGCTTGTGGACTGTAAAGAGTGTTGCATTATATCATAACAAGGAGAAAAAGAAGAAGTGACGGGGTTTGGAAAGTACATGGAAACTTCTTGTATTTAAATGTTAAAGAGATGTAATTGAATACAGTGTTCAGAATGAACAAGATGATATGTTCTAAAGCAGTGGTCACCAACTACCGGGCCGCAGACCCGGGTATCGGGCAGTGGATGATTTGGTACCGAGCCGCATAAAATGAATCTTTTTTTATTTCAATTTTATTGTATCAGAGTCTGCAGAGTTTTATTTTTAAAAAATATCAGATCATCTCCCGTTCGCTTCCGTCTGTACCTCTTTGCCACACTTCCCTCTGTATCAGTTTTGATGCCGGATTAAATTACGCTAATGTTACAAACGTCTCTAGAGAGCTCCTTTAAAAAAAAAAAAAAAAAGGAAAGTACCCAATAAAGATACAGCAAAGGAGATTTTGAGACTGCCAACAAAAAAAAAATGCAACAGGTAATTCCCAAGCTCCAAGCCCGCTCGGTATAATCTAAAAGGTGTGTTTGAGAGAACTTCGACTCTGCCGACATTTTGGATTAAAAGCAAGGTGGAATTTCCTGAGATCGCCGCAAAAGCACTGAAACCCTGCTTCCATTTCCAACAACCCACTTCAGGTGTGATTATCTCCCATCACTCCTAGATGGGACCATCTTGTCGCAGGGAATCAAGCTCAGGGCTCATACTGATTCTGCGTTATGGTAGGTTGAATTTATTATACACTTTAGTATGCTTTGTTACAAGCGCGCAATGGCCGGCCTGTGGAAGATTGTCTTGCATAAAACTGGTCCGTGGTGTTAGAAAATTTTGGAGACCACTGCTCTAAAGGCAATGAATACAGAGATAAAAGTCTAGGCTGAAAGTGGAAGAGGGCAGTCTTGAACTTGAGTGATGTTGTGGAGGCTGAGGAATCTGTCTTGAGGCAGAATTCACAAACCACTGTGGCAGTGCTTGCATTTCCATCTCTGTATATGTATATATGTTTTTCATTTATAGAGCTTCATAATGTGAACAGAAACATAGTTGACCCCTGAAATGTAAAAAACTGCAGTTTGGATGCAGAAAAAAAATGCCTATTTGTATAGTTTAAACCCTATGTATGCCCCAAATATGCTTTCAAAACACTTTAATTTAATTTCAAACTCAGCTGCATGTTGTTGTTGCTGTTGGTCTTTCGGCTACTCCCGTCTACATTACCCTTAAAAAAAAAAAAAAAAAAAGAATGTAAAGGTAAACCTGTGTATTGTACAATACTATACTGCTGTGTCTCCAGCAGTGCTATACTGTAAAATACAAATATTTTATCCCTTATATGTAATCCCTGTAATTCATGCAAGCGCGTTTTCTTTGGTATAAGTACTATAGGGTAAATAAAATAATAAATCACTATCCCAAGCTGCGCTTTCCTCTGCGGTTACTTTGTGTTCTCTCTACAGTAATAAAAAGTGTATACAGTGTTACATTTTATATGGAAATTTAGCTGAATTTATGTTAATATTTATGTTCCAAATTGAGTAACGTATATTGTTCTTAATAGTTTAGCGCTAAAACACATAAAAAATTATATTGTCATGAAAAAAAGCCTTAAATTTTTTTTCCGGTTCTGTCTCCGAGTGGCGCAGTGGTAAAAGCGCTCGCCCTATCAATCCCATAGATCGCTAGTTCGAATCCCGGGTGGTGCTGTAACCTCTCGCAGCCGGCGGTCTAGAGAGAGCTGATTGGCCGAGCTCTCTCAGAGGGGAGGGATGAGAGGTACATAGTGCTTCCACATTAATCTCGGCTTTACAGCCAGTCAGGGCCGTCTGTGAGCTCGCGCAACGGAGGGAGCGGATAGCGCTGTCCTTCGTGTGTGTTACGCCGCCCCCAACGGTGTGCGAGCGAGCAGTTCGAAAAGATGCAGTCGGCTGGCGTCACGTGGTTTGGAGGAAACACGTGATAGTCTTCGGCCCTCCAGGCTGAGTGGTAGTAGTAGCCTTAATGTGGGAGCCCCCTAGTGACGGAGGAAATGGACACGACTAAATTAGGGAGAAAATCGGGGGAAAAATCCCCCCCCCCCCCCCCAAAAAAAAAAATTCCGGTTTCTTAGGTTCTAAGGAAAAATCTGCGAACTCTGAGCTGCGACTTCACGGAGGTCGACTGTATTCTCACAACAATATTTTTTATTGATTTTAAACAGGGATATAACAGGGTAAACATGCAACGTTCCAATACACGTTTATAGCCCCCTTATAAAACCAGGTCGACTGTATTCTATAGTGTATTGTTCACATTTAATAAGGGGGGGGGAGGTGGGCAACCCTTTGTAATCTGTGCTCTGTCTGAAGGTCTCCGACTGGTCCATACCCGATGATGATGCTCCACAACGGTCAGCCAGTTCCCGTGCTCCCAGGCCCAGTCCAGATGTCTTCAGTAATATCCGTAAGCACCGCTCATACCTACCCCCCCTTGTGTTTGCAGTAAACTGAGTTTGTTGTCTTGCAAAACCTGTTGTGCATTTTGTTTTCTAGCTGGCCAGGCCCATGTGTATGGTGCCCAACATTCCAGGAATCCCAGGTCCTCCTTTAGGTGGAAGCAGCAGCGGCTCCTCCTCTCCATCTGGTTACAACCCCCACACAGAGGCTAAGATGGTGAGCGAAGCGTATACCGTGTGTTGACGCAACAGTCCATGAGGCAGGCAGACGTGCTCTGAAATTCTTAGCCTGTCTGTTAGAGTCTCTCGTCTGGGTGACACTTTTCACAACAAACAGACAAGTACTGGCTGTAGTGACTAGTTTAAAAAGTGAAGCTTGTGTGATACTTTGATTTAAGTTCAGCTCTAATAAAAATAATAAAAATAAAAAAAAGCATTACAGATTCTTTTATAGCAGTTTATGAAGTTGCAGGTGAAATATCTAGATCCTGGTCGGTAAGAGGTTGGGGTGTGTGTTTTAATGAAGTGTACTTGTGTTGTACTTGTGCTTTTTCAGCGCCTGAAGGCGGCGTTGTCTCAGCAGACCACAGCGGCCTGTGTCAGCGTGGCGATGGGCTCCAGTGCCATGGTGCCACAAAGGATGGAGCAGAGCCAGCTGCTGGTGCAGCAGCCTGATGCGCCGTCCCCTGCACAACCCCAGGTCCTCCATCACTCACTGTTACATGTCGTTACACGTAGTTAACGTTCATCTGAATTTTTTCCGTTTTTATTACACCCTGTAGGCAATGGAAATTGTTTCGCTTTCCTAAGCCAAGAAAATTTTTGCAAACTTTATTCCTTAAATACACAGAACTATAGTTATACTAAAGCTTGTGTTGGTCTGATCAATGCTTTTCTGTTCGAAGCCTCTGTCTCGCCAATCACTGCTGTGCAGGTGTGAACGTGTTGCATCAGTTCATTTGTAACTGCGGTGCGAACAAAAAAAACGGATGCACCACTTGTGATTTGCACAAAGGAAGAGCAGTGTGCAATGAATAGACTTTTTGCTGTCTGCGGGTGTACCTGGTGTCATTATTTATTAAAGACTTTATGTGCAGTATGGAAAAAGTATTTGGATATCTGCAAACGATATTTGGGCCGATACTCTAAGGAAGGTGACCGTTTCTTAAAGAGAATCATTACTGGTGACGAGACACGGATTCATCACTATGAGCCTGAGAGTAAACAACGGAATGGAAACATCCTCAATCGCTGATTGAGAAAATGCTCAAAAGTTCGACCATCTGCTGAGAAATTGATGCTTACAGTTTTCTGGGATTCACAAGGACCAGTATTGGAACATTCTCAGAAAAAAGATTCAAAAGTCAACATTGCTTGCAACAGTAAGATGCTTTTTGAAGAGCTGAGGCCTAAACTTCTGCCCATACTGTCAACACTCTGCAAAAAATTAAAGCATCCTCCCTATAGTCCTGATCTCTCTGCACCTGTTTGGTCCTCTGAAAGCAGCTTTATGAGGACAAAAATTCTCTTCTGATGAAGATGTGAAGACAGCAGTGCATTTGTGGCTTGTAGCTCAGCCTAAAACGTTTTAATGAGGGAATACGAAAGCTTGTTGACAGATTGTATTGAAAAGATTATGTTAAAAAATTATTTGTCTTTTCTAAAAGTATTAAAGTACAGTGGAACCTTGGATTGCGAGTAACGTGGTTTCCGAGTGTTCCCCAAGACAAGCAAAGATTTTTAATAAATTTTGACTTGAAAAACGAGCATGTCTTGCTCACAACTGAGCCAGTGATTTTTCTCTCTCTTGCGCTGTGGAATTGTGGGTAATCGTCTCCCCTGCTGGGTCTTAGTGCTCGTCTCTTGATGGTATAATCGTGTAATTTGGCACCGACACACAGACACCGACACACACACACACTCACTTTTATCCCCCCCCTCCCCATCCTTTTTTAAAGTCACTCTCTGCTTACTCTGCTTTTTTTACTTTACAGCAGTGATTCCGTTTGTATGCGCTCATGTGAGTGTCATTAGAGAGATTTCTTTTTTTTTTTCCCTGTTAAAACAGTGTTTCCGTTGTGTGTGTGTTTGTTGTGAAACTTAAAAAGCAAGGTGGGGGGAGGGAGCTTTACTTTACTGTGTAAGACGAGGCGAGGGAAGGGGCTAATTCCACACACACACACACACACACACACACACACACACACACACACACACACACACACACACACATGGCGCCTGCGCGCACAAATGGAAACAACTTTTCTGTTAGGATTTTTTTTACTTTTTTTTAAGGTAAAGTGCAGGTTGATTTTGTTTTATTTTTACTTCATATATTGTATTAATTATTTTTATGTATTTATTTTTTTGAGCTGTGGAACAAATAATTTGAATTTTCATTATTTCTTATGGGAAAATTTTATTTGGTTTACACGTGTTTTGGAATACGAGCCCACTTCTGGAACGAATTATGCTCATAATCCAAGGTTCCACTGTATTAGTGTAATTAAAATAAATTCTACATGCAGAGTCGGATAATTTTTGTCTCACCCTTGTACATTTATTAGCTAGGCCACTATAGCAAATAAATAATTTTATGTCATATTTTTCCCTCAAAATGTTTAACCAGGGGAGAGAGAGATTTAATGGATTTTTGGATGCACTTTTAATATTTTTGTCAGAATTCTGAAAGCATAATCCATCATCCAAGCACGTGAATTTCTGTGCCTAGTAAAATCTCATTTAGTATGTATGTAGTATGTATGTAGTGATGTAGAAAGCCAGATTTGGAAATTAATATCCATTCCCAAAAATATGACATGATGCTTTGAACGTTTTGTTTTTTCCCCCTGTATCATATGAAGTGGATATTTTAAATGGACTTGATTTGTAACATTCTGGTGTGAAAGTTTTGAATACCTAAACAGTATGGAAATTCGCCAAGCATTTGAATTGTAAAAAGTAACCCTGAAGTGAACTTGAATGTGAACTCTGAACATGCAAGACATAAACAAGTGCTCCATTAATTTAATAATAAAAAAGGGAGCACTCCATTAAATAATGTTTGAGATAAATTTGCTGGCTCTTCATGGTGCAGGTTTCTCCAGCTCAGCCGACGGGCGGACGGCGGCGGCGCACGGTGGACGACGACCCAGACGAGAGAAGACAGCGCTTTCTGGAGCGCAACCGAGCAGCAGCGTCACGCTGCAGGCAGAAACGCAAGATCTGGGTGAACTCTCTGGAGAAGAAAGCAGAGGAGCTGACGTCCATGAACGTCTCACTCACGGTAAGCAGTACAACACTTTAGAGATTTGGGGGGGGGATTTATAACAGAGATCGATCGGTCAGTGTCCAGAATTGGCTGGCTTTCAGTTTGATCGGTCATCAGATATAAACAATTCTGTACTGAGTGCTGAAGCTTCTGAGTGGCGCAGCAGAAACACATTTTTATTATGTTACATTATTGTAAATCGCTTGTGTTAAAAGCTTCAGATCTGTCTTTTTTTTTTCTTAACTCTGAGCGAATTAGTCTTCAACCCGCTTAGTCTTACACACGCCTACACAAATCTCAAAACGCCTCAAGTGCAAATTAGTCAAAAATTATTACTATTATTTATTTTATTTTAAGTTAAATGTTCAAGACTTGAAGTTGGTTTATACTGTTTAAATGCTGTGCTTGATTTTTAAGTGAGAAAACTAATGTTATAACTAGTGGACTACATATGTAAAGGTTTAAAATTGTGTCAGAAATGCGGGAGGGAGGAGTGTAATATAAAATCAGGATATTTATAGAATCGCAATTTGAATTGAATCAGCACCCAGGTATTATCATATCATATCTAGAGTGACTGATGATTTCCATCCCTACGACACATCACACTCTTACACTAGGTGTATGCTACAGCACTGCCGTCGTCTTTACAACCAAACGATCGACTGATGTCCGATAACTTTAAAGGAAATCATGTCAGGAAGTTACCCTAGTAACTTCACTAGTGTGTGTCTAAGTTAAAGACTTTTCAGGAACCGCAGTCATTTCACACCTTCACAGGCTGAGCTCTCGCCTCCAGCGTGAGGTTTGTCTGATTCATCAAGAACACCTGGAAATGCCAAAAAAGAAGTTTCTGTTTGATCAACATTGAAAATGAGCCTCTCTGTTTGCACACTAGGGCTCATCTGTTCCTGTTTGTGTATGCGTGTGTTTGTGTGTCAGAATGAGGTGTCTCTGTTACGAAACGAAGTGGCTCATCTGAAGCAGCTGCTGTTGGCCCATAAGGACTGTCCTGTCACCACCTTACAGAAGAAGGCTGCCTACCTGGGTGAGTCACCAAATGAGAAAAAGGATCTGTAAAAACCTGTGTGTGTGTGGGTATCCGCAAATGACATTTAAAATGAAACTTGATTGTAAATGTTTTACAAACCAAGCTATGATTTTGTGAATTAAAGCTTGTCACAGCAACACATTACCACTGCATTAGTTTCGTAAATGGTGGGTTGTGTTAATTTTTTCTAAAAGATTAACCGAAGAAAAATGCTGCATTGCAGTTTTGCAATGGGTGCAGCTCAAACTTTGGGAGGAACATATACACACAAGGTCATGTAAAGGTTAGATTGTTTTTTTAGCCTTTGTGCGGCTATCTAGAAGCAAAACCTTCCCCAGCCAAGAGATCAAGAGGCGTGACGGCTTAGTAGTTTTGCTTCTTCTGTCTTTTTGTTGCATCAGCCAAATCAGCACAGAAAAGACAAATGAAATAGTAAAACCACTGTCATATTTTTATATTTAGTGTAAAACATGTGTGAACTGTGTTCTGAATACATCTATCGCATACACGCCTAATATTTGATGTTAGGATTATAAAGTTAATCGTAATTCAAATAAGAAATGTAAATTTATCCCTCAATGTTTTTTTTGTTTGTTTTTTTTTCCCTGTGAACTTTTTTTTGAAGACAAAATGCCATACAACTTAATTGTGTTCAAACTTTTGACTGGTAATTTACAGTACATGAATGTAGTATGTACATAGTGTTTGTACACCTGGCTGTCTTTCAAGGTATAGATACACAGTTAGGGATAGACATTTTAAGATTTTGCTCAGGAGGGTCATATGATAACACTGCATTATCTATTACGTCTATTGAAAAAACATAGGAGAGAAAAAATATAGTTCAAAACAGAAAAATAAATATATATTTAGTTTTTAAAAGAAAAGTATAGAAAACATCTGCTGGATAATTTCAGCAATAATAACTTTTGTCTACTGGATTAAGTATGTTTTATATAGTACTAGCTGTACCCGCGACTTCATTTGCATGAAATTTAATTGGACACTCGAGCACATTTTAAAAAAAGGACAAGGCCATCTTTTGAATTTTAGGATTAACTAAATTTTCATGTGTTATGATTTCAATTGCATACTCATAAGCGCAATTTAAAAACTGTACAGCACCATTGGTAGAATTTTGAGATATAATTTTTTCGAGGTAGATTTTTATTTATACATTTTTTTTACTTTTTTTTTTTTATGATATAAGGTCGTTTTCCATTTAAAGAAGCATATCTTCTCTTCCCGTGGGCCGATTGCGATGAAACAAAGCCTGTATATTACCTCAAGCGTGGCCAAATACACCTTTGAAAACCCCATTAAAATTTGTTTAGTATTTTGTACGTGATGCGTGCACAGACAGACAAAAATGCATCTTGATGTGTTCTATTACTCATTTTGTGCCCACCCTCCAATTTTTTTTTTTTACAAATATCTTCATTGTACAGACATGCTAACTTTACAGTTTTATTATATTATATAGAATACGTTAAGTGTCACGTCACTGACCTGTGCCTGTTTTGTCCTCCAGGAGAAGAATCCATGAAGGAGGTGTGCGAGGCCACGGGATCTCCAGCTCCGGTGATCCAGCACAGCTCTGTGGCGCTGAGTCCCTCAGGATCGTCAGGGCACAATGGTATGAGCTCACGGGCGGCCGCCGAGGCCGTAGCCATGTCCGTGCTGGCCGGCATGGGCACCCAGCGGGCAGAGAGCGGGCCCTCACACGTCATCATGACTACACAGGCCCAGCCCACTGCCAGATGATGAGACCAGCACTAGGAGAGGAGAGGAGCGAGGGATGAGGCCAGATCTTCCCTAACCTCTTTTACTCCTCTCTCTAGCTCTCTCTTATGCTGTCACACTCATCTGGCCCGGAGCTGGCCCAGAGAATTTTTTGGGAAAAAAAAAAACTTTGGAGAAAGAAAGAGCTTCCTGTTCACTATGCCATAGACTACAGGGGCTGGACTCCGATCCTCATCCTTATTCTCACCCTTACTAACTCCACTTTCGCACCATTATCCCTGCCCTCCTCGTAGTCCTCGCCTTCCATCTTTACTCTCCTTACTCTTCAGCGGAACTGTCTGACAGAATTGGGCTTCCTGAAGGACTGGCATGGTGACTGTGATCTGATGCATAGGTATTATGCACACTCGTGTCTCATTTACATGTACGTAGAGCAACCTGTATGGCTGATCAGTGGCAATAACGGGAAAGGAAGCACTGCCGCCGAGTGCGTGTGCTTGTTTGTGTGTATGCATGTGCTCGTGCGTACATGTGGTAAGGTTGGGCGATACGGCAAGATTATCATATCGGAAAGATATTTTTGTGATGCCTAATGCGCACCGAGGCATTATGTTTGGCTGAGAGTTTAATTCAGCATTTCAAAAAGATCACAAGTATTGAATGAGAAAACTAAGGAAACTTGTCATTATAAATGATCGAGAAATAGATTTTACCAGTTAATCGGGTACAACCGAAGGGTCTATGGATGTGGCGTTCATTCATATTTCTATTCAAAATGCTTTTTCTTTCTTTTTTTTGGCACAAACTCAAATAGGAAATGACTATTATAATTTTTTTAATTAACAAATGTGTATAAGACTCACTTTCTTCACTTTTAATTATTCTGTTTGTTTCCACACACACAAAAAGGAGCTAAATATTCATTATATTAAAAAAGCGCCCCCTGCAGTACATTTTAACCTGGACCAAGTCAAGAAGAAACTCAAGTTATTATGTGTAAAGTCTGGAAATTTATGCAGAAGTGTTTTTTAAAAAAAAAAATTATGATGATGATGATGAAAGTTAAATATAACATGCATTATTTTTGCTAATTTTAAATATTCTGAAATTGCAGTGCCTGATGAAACATCCTCCATGTCAATCTCCTCTACCATCCTGCTTGCTTATTTCTAAAAGCAGAAGTGCATTAATTTCATTGTCTTATTTTGAAAAAACAAGCAAAAGAGTGTGATAATCACTATGAAGCAAAAACTCTTTATCACGATCTCATAATTTTTTTTATTGGGGGGGGAAATGAAAAATGAATGAACACAACATACACAGACCTCAACCCTGGATGCATTCTAAAGTGTATTACGACATATTAATATCGCAATACTGATATTATGGCTGTATTGACCAGCCCTGGCGTGTGCTGTGACGGTCTGCATGCTCGCACTTACTGCCTTTCACATTTTACTTGCATGAGTGAGGCTAACGATTGCACCAGAACTCTGCAACACTTTTTTTTTTTTTTTTTTTTTTTTTTAGACGAAAGGAAAGAAATTCCCATGTGTGTGAATGTTAAAAGGTTAAATCTGGTCCTTCGCATTTTGGCTCGGTTTTCATTTCAAGGAGACTAAGACATTGCCTCGGCTGAACTTCGCCAAGATCTGACCTCGTTTCTACCCCTTGATAATATGTTTTATATGCAAAGCGTTTATAATCTGTGAGAATATAGAATGCTTGTGTGAGTGTGTCTGCATATGTGTGCAGGAATGTACATCAGAGTATAACAGTTTATAATTCATGGGACTGATACACTAATGTTGGCGAGCTTTATTTTTTATGCTGTTTGCTACCGTATTTTTTTTATTTTTTATTTTTTTGGCACATTCTCCTGAACTCAATCACATCTGTTTTTTTGTAGCTTTGTCTCTGCCCCTTTTATGCCATAAACTGGGTTATGGTTACATTTCATTGTTATTTGAAATTTCCTTGTTGGGATACTTTGTTAAATGATGGTGCCAGCATGTCTGGTGAATGTTTTTTTATTTTATTTATTTTTTACTTTTTTTTTTTTTCCCCTTGTAAAGTTCACGGTTATTAGCTCTACTGTACATTCACGCCATGTTAGAGCTCAGCCACTGTAAACTTAATTTCACCTCTTTGATTATTTTCTGATGGTTTTGAAAGGAACGAGCCTCTTTGTTTAAAATCCCAAACCGAACCATTGTCTCATCAGACCGTTATGACAAAAGAAAATCCATCTTGTGTCTATAGAAGGCATGTGCCGATGGTCAGGCATGTGATGCATCATGATATCGTAGATGCTTCAGAGTGTCATAAATATCCGTACATTCCATTTGAGAGAAGACTACCTATGTAGGCTAAATTCATAGATTTAGCTCTGTGTGCTAAACAATCAGTGTGCTGGTTTTATTTAAAATTTTTATGTAAAAGCTGTCATTTTTAAAGAAAATTACAAACAGGAAGGAAACATTAATTACTTCATATTTATTAACTCAGTAACCAACGTTCTTGTGCATTGTCATCCACACTTCAATCTCATCCTTTATTTAGTATATATAAAAATATTTTATATATTTAGTATATATACAAAGGGTTTGTATACCCACAAGCCATAGCAACTGCCTTCGCTGATGTTTTTTAAATTATTATTATAATGAATGTCGGCACATGCCTACTATATTAACTTGTTAAAGCGCTCAGGTCCGGAAACGCATGTAAATGCACATCCTGTAGTGTTGCTTGATGAAAATATTCTGCCTTAACACCTGCTGTGGTGCCTCTAAGGCCCTGGTCAGGTTTCATAGTTTTCTGGTCACAAAATCTCTGTGCCAAATATAGGAATCAACCAGGATTTTTTAAATATATATATATATATATATATTTTATATCGCAACAAAAGTAATTACTGATGCCTTTGTAGATCTTGAGAACATAAATGGCTTGTGCTGGGTTTGTGTACTGTGCTCTTTACTGCCATCTAGACCTGGTTCGCTGTTACTGCGTTGTAATTCTTTACTATGAGGTGAAAGCTAACTGAATTTGTTTTAAAACTGAGTTCCCTTTAGTTATTTTTTTGCGAAAGGTATCGTTTAAATGGGATGTTTGGTTAAAAATGAAAATGTACACATTTTTATTTGTTGTTGTAAATGTAGTCGATTAGTCTGGGCATGTTTTAGTGCGTGAATTTTCTTTTTTTAGTAATGGAAGTCTGTCTTGGCAAAAATCTTTTCCAAATGTTGCGAATCTATGTTGTCTACGGAGCTTGCAGAGAGCCGTGGGAGCAAAAAATAAATACCAGTTCTCTGAGTGGGAGGGATTATACAGTATAGACTCTTTCCCCTTTCACTTAAAGTGACACTAGACAATCATCTGCATCTTATCTGTGATCTTATGTATGCAGAAGACTGTGGACAGCACTTTCTTATGCGTGCGCATAGAGGAAATTTGGAAATGGGGTTAAGGTTTTGATTTGTTTTTATAGACTGTGATATTTCATACTGAAATTTACATAGCCACCAAAGGAACAAGGAATGAAAAAATACATAGACTTTTGTAAAAAAAAAAAAAAAAAAAAATATATATATATATATATATATATATATATATATATATATATAATGTATGTGTGTATGTAGAAACCGTGCACAATTCATAAACATCCTGCTCGTTTAAACTGTGCTTATTCGAGTCCTGCCTCATGCTCTACCTTTCTAACCATTCATAGACGAGACAGCATTCTTATAACCAGTCATAACGCAGATGGTGAGGTTTCTTAACCGTACATGTTTTGCAATTGTTCTTTATCATTTCAATAATCTTATCTTTGTATAACTTAATTATACAAAACTGTTGTTTACACTGACACTGAGATTGAATAATTAACAAACTTTGTGTGCACTGCTGGGCTAAAACGCAACAATTTGTGTTCTGGCTTCATGCTCTAGAATTTTACTTTTTTCAAATTCTACTATTCTACTAACCATCATAACGCAGAGGGCGGGATTTCTTAACCCCATACAGAGGTTGCTAACAGATTTACTATTTCTTTTTACTTTACAAAGAAATAAATTTATAGTATTTGTCTAGCAATTACTTTAAAATTTACCCAGATATAAATACAGCAGTTATTATTATTATTATTATTATTATTATTATTATTATATTGTCCCCTCCTACATCCTTTAAAGGCCTCAGCAGAAATCTGAAATGTCTGTGTGACTTTTTCTTTCTTTCTTTTTTTTTTTTTTTTTTTAAAAACCATTTTGATTCATGGAAAAGATTCTGAATGGGACAGACTTGCATTACTGTCACCTCATAGCTCTGGTAAAGCCGTAAACGCAGCAAACATCTTGTTTGAGTATATTAGGGAGAAATATGAATGTAGTATAAAGTCGACTTTTCACCCAGCTGTTTCTTTCAGTTGTACAGGGAATGTTCAGCAGTAACTGTGTGACTTGAATTTTTCCCTTTGTCGTATATTTTATACAGGGTGTAATTAGCGGAGAATGTAATGTCACATCGAAATGCACTAAAATGTGATAGAGGTTTATAGTTTTTTTTTTTATTTTTTTTATGATCTTTGCTGCTGAGTTTGTCCTTTACACGGCATGAGCTTGCATTTGTTTTAATTCACGTTTGTGTAAGGGTCAGGAATTTTTTTTGCAGCAGCCATTTATCGCTTATCTTGCAGTACGATTGCGCTGTTAACGCAGGACTGAGCGCTCTGGCCATCGTGCTGCTGCTGTCCTCGTTCTTGGCATTCTCGTATGTTAAAGAGGAGGGCAGGGAAAACTTTCAGCTTTCGTATTAAATAATAATGATTGCTGGCACTTTTTTTTCTACATCTGTTCTTTATTTTGTGCAGCGAGGACTGTCATAATAAATACTCCTTTAACCCTCCTCCCTTTTTTTTGTAATACTGAAATGTAGAACATTTTAGACCTCCTACATGTTTTTTCTTTGAGTGTCTCTTCTTAGTCACTATGTAATCATTTTCACATTTTTTTTCTTTTAAAGAATAGTAAGAATGCCTTAAAAGAGATGTAGCCTTTTATGTTTTATGTGACTCTTTTGACATCCTACCCATTTTGACACCAGAATTTTCTTCAAAAAAAAAAAAATCCATATTTTCAATGTTAATACAAGATTAATTTATTAAGGAATTAATGCAGAGTAAATAAAATGAAAATCCTAATCCCTCAGCCCTGTATGGAATAGTAATGGTTAACATGGTATGTAGTTAAAAAGGCAACTATTGAAAGACGTTCTTTCAGATTTTATTTGTAAAGACACACTCCCGGTTGGACTGATTTTTAATTTTTGTTTGTCTTCTTTACTGTACATATGTGTACTATATATAAATGTATTTACTTTTACCATGCATGTTGAAGTGAAATACGATGCACACTTGCAGTGCAATTTTGATTAAAGAAAAAAAAAGCAATTAAACACCACTTCTGTGTCTTTGATCAGTTATAAATGTAATTAACCAAGTCAAGCAATAAAGTCTTTTATATGTTGAGCTGGAATGTGCTAGTGTTTAAAAGTTATGTCTTCTTTTTTTTCTCTCTCTCTCTCTCTCTCTCTCTCTTTTAAAAAGGAAGCAATAAAGACATAATAGGAGCACTACATAAAGGACAAAAAAAAACTTGCATTAAAGCCAATAAAAAGAAGCTAATTCTCCTGTAGCATGCCTAATAAAACATTCGGTTTTGATGCTAACAGATCCAAATAGAAAATATCACCACGAAAAAAAGCAATCTGCTCAAGAAAGAGACCATACATGGACATGCTTGAGTTTTGTGACAATAGCTTCAAGTAGGAGTAACAGTTTGGTCTGGACGATTTGTTTCGGCAGATAAGAATAAGAATGCGAACAATTCAAACAGGGATTAAATGCTTCGACCCCTAAGAAGGCATTTTAACCTTGTGTGTTTGGACTATGAATTTTGATTTGTTTAAATATTATTATTTAAAAAGTTTCTGGATTGGTCTTACAGTAAAAAAAAATTAAAACAAAAATTCATTAATACATTAATTTAAATATTCAATTTATATTTAAATATTTAAAAAAGTAAATTTTAACATGCAGGTTTAACAAGTGTGTAATTATAAATTATTTTACAGTGTTTGACTGATATGATGTTTCTAAAAAATGTCACTAGTTTATTTTAAAGGCTGATTTAGCTTCAGAATGTTTACATTAATGAACAGTAAGGCTCAAAAATGATCTGGAGGTAATTTATATACTATATTTTTTACCCCAAAAAATACAAAATCTAGGTGGCATAGTTGGTAATACAGTAGTAACAGTGTGGCGACACACCTCCAGGGGTCAAGGTTTTGATTCCTTTCTCACGTCTGTGTGCATCAAGTTTGCACGTTCTGCCCATGCTCCTCTGTCCCAGTCCAGTCTCCCTGGATAAGTTGTATAGAAAATGAATGAATGAAAAATATTGAAAAAATTCGTCTTAACATGCAGGTTTTATGTGTGTATAAAACGTTGAAATAAAAAAAAAATCTTATATAAAAGTCACATACAGTATAGGACTGGGACATGCTACGAGGAGGTAAGAAAAGTATCTTTCCAAAAAATGTCACTAGTTTATAAAAGCTTTTAAACGCCTCATTGAAACCACTTATCAAGGAAAAGAAATGTATTTTTATCTTATGGCCATCTCGTGTACCAACTCTGAAAATGTATTCTCGCTTTGGAAATACGTACACATGACTATTCTGGTGAATATGGTCCTAGTCCTGTCTTTCTTTTCTCCATTTTCTTTCTTTCCCATATTTTTCTTTCACTGGACTGTCTTGCCCTTTTGCTTTTCTATGGTCACTCTTTCATACTAACAATATATTGTTTAATGTGTTTAAAATATCTGCTGTGGATGTCAAGTGTATTTTGACCTGGCTCTGTTGTTTTGGTGTCAATGTTGGTCAGCTGCTCCCATTGTTGGGGTCGTCACAACGGACCATCTGATCAGTACGCAACTTGGTTTGATGGTTTTACGCCAGATGCCCTTCCTGTTGAAACCGTACCATTTTATCCGGGCTTGGGGCTGACACTCATCCAGTGGCTGAGGCTTCGGCATTGAGTAGGAACTAAACCCGGTGCTTCCGCATGGCAGGCGAGAAACTTACCACTGAGCCATCAATGCTCACAGACAAACAAACTAATAAATAAATAAACTCATCTAGTTAGTATCAGTGGAATTTGGGGGAAAACTATCAGTTGGATTTCATTCATTCATTCATTCATTCATTCATTGAATGAATACTTAGGGAAGTAATAGTCTGGGACTCACTCACTCACCATCTATTCCACTTTGTCCTGAGTCGCAGGGTGCCTGGAGCCTTACCCAGGAGACTTAGGGCATGAGGTGGGGTACACACATTGCAGAGCACACCCACTACTGGCACTTTGGGACCGCCAGTGAACCTAACCTGCATGTCTTTGGATTGTGGGATGAAACCCAACAAACATAGGGAGAACACTCAAACTCCGTGCACACAGACCCAAGGTGGGACTCGAACCCGGATCCTGGAGGAGCAACGCAACATTGCTAACCACTAAGCCACTGTGCTGCCACTTTAAAAATCAATAGGTAATTTACATGTTATACTTTTACCAAAGAAATAAAGGCAGATTAAAGCCCTAAACACAGCATGGAAGAGTTCAGGAATGTGGCTCTGTGTTATTCTAAATTTGACCACCAGATAGCGCTTAAAATCCGTCCGATAGGCAGCCGACTGCAAGCCAATCAGAGCGCAGAGAAGTCCTGCGAGGGCGTGTCTGTGAGGTGGGAGGGATATGAGGGCGACTAACTCCATTGTACGCCGTGCACGCGGTCACGTGACCGCTAGTCGGCGAGTTGTTCCCACAGCATGGCGGAGCGAGCAGTGGCTCGGATGGATTCTTACTCGCGTTTCAGTACCTGGTTCGTGTCTTGACCGACGCGGAGAGGGATTTAACTGGAGCGAAACGTGTGACAGAACTCGTAGAACAAATAAGAAGACACAAGAAATATAAAAGAAGAACTTGGCCGTATTTGTTCAGCATGGCGGACCGCGGCGCGGATTTGGCGGCTTTGCCCAAAGAGGTGAAGGACCAGCTGGCGGAGTTGGAGCTCGAGCTTTCTGAAGGTAACCGTGGAGCGGGGTTTCGTCCCGAACGGCGTCTCGTTCACTCGTTTTGCGCACTACGGGGAGTGTGGTGTGAGTGCGTGAGTATGTGTGTGAGAGACAGAGAGGCGTTAGGGGTTTTTAACCGTCAACTCGTTTTGAAAAAAAAAAAAACCGTTAAACTGTCGTAATTTTGAAAAAAAAAAAAAACGAGTCAATTTGTAAATTCTCAGACTTGTGTGTTTAATAGATGTGTGTGTGTGTGTGTGTGTGTGTGTGTGTGAAAGAGTTAACTCATAGCCTTTCCTTTTTCTTTCAACGACACCCTGAAAAACAGCCAGCTAACATTGATTCATCTCACTTTATTGGGTCTCGCATGTCTAGACATGAAAAACGGTGTGAAAATGTCTTCAGGGGAAATCTCAGTCTTCAGGAGAAACTGTCTAGAAAATAACTTGCCATATAATCACATCATAATCCGTGACTCACAAAGCGACACGCTGGACTCCCCTCCAAGCTTCTTCAGTCTTTATTTTTTCCCCCATTCCAAGCAGATGTAGAAGCATTTAGAATAAAACACACACACACACACTGTAACGCACTGTATCATGGTGTGTGTAACGTGTTTTCAAGCTGGTTTGCTGCAGGTTTGATTGAGTGCCAGTCTACTGTCTGCCCTTCAGCCTGAGCTGCTCTTCCTGTGGGCCTTTTGTGTCTCAGATTTCTGAAAAAAAAAAAATTGGCTGAATATTTGAGGGGGGGAAAAAGAATAGCTTCTTCATGTCCTTGGAGTGTATTTGTGTTTATATGGTGTTGATGCCAAAGTTGAAATTCCCTTGAAACACCAGCATGCAAAACACCAGCAGGAAGCACAATAGCCCTTGTTGTCAGGTGTGTTTGTGTGTGTGCGCTTTTGAAAGGCTGTGCTTCCCCGCTCAGTCCCTTATTATAGTACAATAGAATTAAGTAGCCTGAGCTTTCTGTGTAGTGTGTGCATGTGTGTGTGGTTTGTGTAGGGGGGCAGTGGGACGTCTGCGTGGACTCAGCTGAGTAATGCCGTTGGCACCGTTCGGCGTGTGGGTTACGGTCCGAGGCAGCACGTCGTCGCACCTACGGGAAAAGAAGCAGCCATGGCAACTGTACCAAGAGGAGCTGTAAAAGCAATAAACACTGTGCCGTATGGTCGAGCAGGGACGCACCGCGCCAGATTGGTCATCAGCTTGACGCCTGGCTCTCGTGATTCGTGCCTTGTCGAATGGTTCCATCGCTTCGTCAAGAAGCCGTGTGAACGAAGTGTCACGGTGCTGTGGGAAATAAAAACGTGGGCGCTGTGTAAATGAGAGCGGCTTTGGCTTTTAAGATCACAGTGAATGACAGGATGAGATGACGATGCACGTTACGGCACACACCAGGGTCAGAGCTCAGGATTATTGGTCCAACAGGCACAACTTGGTGAGCCTGGTGCTCGAACCTCAGACCTTTTGGTCTGAGCGATAATTAATTAGTGAGCTACATTTGCGCCTTTGTGCATGTGGGCATGATGCATGAAGGCTCTTTCAATAGAATCGCCAGGGAACACATGATACAATATCATCAGGATCCCTATATGCCGATTCAATTTGTATCGTGGTTGTTAGTATAACTATTTTATACATTTTCCGATTTAGTATTACTTTTTTCAGATTTTGTTGCAATTCTAGACACCCTTGGCAAATAATTCGCTGCCACCACCCAGAACACTGTGCTTTCTGCATGAGCACTTGTATGATTATGGATGAACTACATTTTACCACCTTGACCATAAACGCATATAAATTGCACATTTGTTAAAAAGAAGTTGATTTTGCAGTCAATATGGCAATACATGAATCGATTAGATAGGTTGGTAGACCCGTGCTAAAAAGAAAACGCCCACATTCTGCTTACAACATCGGTCGCTGTGATAATAAAAGGCTTCACGCAAACCCACTATAGTGCTACACATACCATGTCCCTTAGAAAAGTGATTGCTTTCTGCCCTCTTGTGCATACTTGAATTCACACACACCCTGAGAGCATGAGTGATAAAATATATAAAAATGTGTATAAATCCAGACCCCCCCCCCTCTGTCCTCTGCACCTGCTGACTCATCCCTGTGCTGAACTGGACTCCATGATAACTTGGACAACTTCTGTTATGCTGAACTTCCAGCAGCCTAATGCACATGATGTCGTTATACAATTCCTGTTATCCGTTATCACCCAAATGAGGATGAATTTGGTTCCTATTCTTCTTCCTATTGCCATCTCAGGGAGTTTTTTCTTGGTACCGTCGCACTTGGCTTGCTCATCAGGGACAATCTCATTATTAACTGAACAATTTTTTTATTTTTTTCATTTTTCATTGTTAAGCGCTATGTAAATTAAATTTAATTCAATAGAATATAAATGTATGAATTTATAAAAATCAGTGTTTAATTTAAAAAAAAATATTTTGTATATTTTTGTCCAACTTGATACTTTTGTAACTTTTATACAACCCCCCCCTTGGGCGCACTGATGTAACACAGAGTGTAAGTGAAGTGCCCAATGCTCACCTGTAAAGAGAGGGATGAAGGATTGAGTTGTCAGATTTTCCAAGCCGCTGACGTGACACAGGATGCAACACGTCCTAAAGCACGCTGCAGTCACGCCTCCGAGCCTGTGCGTAACGTGGAGGTAATAATCAGTATCAGGGAACAGGCAGTACTCAGAGATGTCAGTGGAAAAAGGTACGAGCAGTGCATCCCTACGGTGATTCTTTCCTGGCTTGTTTTATGTTTACATGAACCTGACTCTGTGCTTTTTGGACACTCGTGTGGAGTTTTACCAGATTATTATAATTATTTATTTTTGTGGTATTATAAATGGGGGGGGGGGAAGGTATGTTTGCATCCTAAGTAAATAGTAACTAGGAAAGTGTCTTCATGTTTGGAGGGACAAATGATGATGGAATTTTCCGACATGAACGTTCCCTTCTGCGGTTTATTCCCGGGTTGAATAGCTGCATCTCTAATAAATTTAGAAAGCACTTTCTCTTCCCTCTTTTTTTTTTTTAAACTTTTTTTTTATTTACAGGTAAACCTGTTTACCATAACATCATGTGACTTTACGAATTCCATGACACACACCAGTGTGACTCACACGATAATGACTCAGAAGAAGAGATGAACCTCGACAGATTGATCTTAGCATGCCCTGCTCGATCTAAACCACTCTGAGCTGCCAGGGTTTGTCGTTTGATCATCGATCACCGATCATGCAAAATCACAGAATCGCCTTGTCTGGAAAACTTTTCGCTGATCTAGATTTGTTCTACTGAATTATGGGAAATTCCACAGCAGTTCTGTTGGTGTCTTGTTTATTTCACACCTGCAAAGCCAGAGAGACTATGGTTAGGAGGCGTGAAAGTGCTAAAATGTCTGCCGAGGCACTAAACAGTCATGTTATCATCTGATGTGCCCGTGCCTAACAGTTTTTATCCCACTGGCAGGGGGGGGAGGCAGGTGAGCACATGAGAGCGTGAGGGTTATTTGGAGGGTCGTCTCAAGCTACTTTGATCTGAACAGAGCTGATTGTATCTACAGCAAATCAGTCTCATCTTTAGTGTTTTATTTCCGTGTGGCTGACCTGCTTGATGTAATGAATCAGCCAGTCCTAGCTTGCACTGCTGGAACCTGTGTGCTTTTCTTCCCACAGAGGTTTCAGGTTTGGTCGTATTGTTTAAATACAGCTAAGAAAAGTACACTGAGAAATAAAGCTAATAGCTTTTTCTTTCAGTGTGTGATCAGCGTGGAGTCTGATTAAGAGGCAGGTGCCAATATTTATTTTTCATTAATACTCATAATCTAGCTTTGTTCTGTAAGGTGACATTTTCAGTCATGTCAAAGGCTTCAGCATCGTCGTCTTTAAGGTTTAACTTAATCATGTGTCATGGTTTCTAGCACGCAGCCGACGTGACCTTTATTTCACTTGCAAGCTTAACAGCTTGTATAAATAAAAATATAACGAGTGTGCACAAGGTCTTGCAGTGAAAAATGAGCAGAAGCACATATATTGGATGTAGAGCTGTGAATAATTTAATCACTTATACAGTTTCATTTACCTTTTAAGGTAAGATAATAAACATTACAGATAGATTTCGACTATACAACTTTACACAATAAATAAGAATATTATTCATATTAATAAAAATATTCTAAAATGATGAGCGATATCGTTATTGTTTTTGCCTTGGACATCTATCTGTTAAAAATATTTGTAAAACGTTTTGTGCAACCTGTACTTTAAGTATTCTAATTCGGCCCAACCTCCCATCTGTGGCACTGGGATCACGTGACCTGCGACCTCATTATAATTTTCTTCAAAACAACCATCTTGGCGGACACCGAGCCAACTTGAAAAAACGATAAAACCTTTTTACCGATTCTGCCAAGAAAAAATCTTCTTGTTTGGGTTTGTTTGTTTTGACACCTTGTCACGTGACCGTTGCATTTGCATGCTCATGTATGTTCATGAGCGTCTGCCAAAGGTGGGCGTGTACACAGGATCAGCCTTGTCTGTGTTCAGTTATTTCAGTGTTTATACATGACGTTTTATTTTCTTAATTTTGAACATACATTCTTACTCATCTAATATGAAATGAGAACCATGTATAGTCTGAATTAATCTGTAAGCGATGAAGGGTTGATGAATTCTCAATACTAAAAATACACCACAGGTTTTGCAGAAAAATATGTAATGTTTGCATCTTCTACAAATACTCGTGTTTTGCGAGATTATCGATTCTCCTTATTTTGGGTTTGTTGGCATTTGGTGCAATACCACCACCAAAAGGACTGGACATGACGTTTGTGACATGATGTTTAAACCATCGTCATCTCAACAGTTACTCAGGATTTTGATGTTTATTAGAAACTAAGCAGTTTTGAATCCTTGTACGATTTAAAACTTGTGTAAGAAATGTAACTGCTTGAAACAAATCAGATAACAGACATTAGTGCTGATGAATAATAGAAAATAAGAATCGGTTCTTATTAATAAAAAAAAAAAACACAATCAAATTTTTAATCAAATCGGTAGTCTTTCCGTGATTCACAGTTCTAATACTATGATCATAAATATAAAGCAGAGCTTTAAAGAAAACACAAGGAACTCCAGTATAAGACTCTAGGTTTTAGTGTTTTCCCACCTGCCAGCACAACCTGATTTAACTAATCAAGTTAATTAATAGCTTTTTCTCGAATGAATTGTGTGTGTGTGTCTGTTTCAGAGCTGGGGCAATACTAAAATGTGCACCTCCATCGGATAGTAGGATAGGAACGGCATAAAGTCCATACTCTTTAGGATAGATCTGTAAACTTTTAAAGGATCTAGATTTTCAGTCAGAAACGAAATTTATTGTACAGTTGAAGATTTAGCAAGACAGTATCAGAAGTTCATAAGTTGCCTACTGTACCAGTCAGAAGTTTGGACACGCCTTCTAATTCTTGATTATTCTTTCTTTCTACATTATAAAACAACACTGAAGGCATCCAAAATATGCAATGATCGCCTTTGAACAGATGATATTGAGATGCATCTGTCTGCTTATGCTCTGTAAAGCCTTCATAACGGCTCTAATTCGAGGTGCTGTTTGTTAATCTGTGATTTTTGGGGCTGATGACTCTAAATGAACTTCTACCTGCAGAGGTAACTTTTGGTCTTGTTTTCCTGGGAGGGTCTTCATGAGAGCCAGTTTCATCATGATGTTTGATGGATTTTGCGAATGCACCTGACAATACTGTTCTTGCAAGAACTATTCCAGAACGGCCGACCTTCGTGTCTTAAAATAACAACTGACTGCTGTTGTCATAAAATAACATAATTCTTTGTGTTTTTATATATACATATATACATGCATGTAATCTCCAGGCTTGTTCTGGAATGTAGAAAATAAATCATTTTTTTCACGTTATTATTCTGTTCAAGTACTTGCATAAATAATAAACTGGTGCTTGAGTACACACACTTGGTGCTAAGAATCTATATGCAGTTTTGTGGCTTTCACCCAAGAAAGTGCCTGTGCGCGTTTGATGCAGAAGCGCTCGCTCATGTGCTGTTGATGCTCAACGTTACTTCTCATGACAGACACTCAGTGTTCGGTTCAGCCACCGAGCCTCGCGGTCTCCGTCTCATCTCGCCAAATCTGCTTTCCATCTCGGCATTCTTGACCCGACTACGATTTTTCCACTGAAGGCTGTCTAGGACGCGGAGAACGGAAATGCCCCGCGTTAATGCGCTCGTCTCGGGTTGCTTGGAGGAGAAGAGAGGCCGGCCAAGCCGCAGTTTAAAGAGCGAACCGATTCTGCGAGCCACCAGTGACCCGCGCGACACAATGGGGACCATTGAGCTGATCAGGAGCACGGTGACTAGGAGCCGCGCTGGCATTTAGGCCATTCAACTGAGGGCTTTGTAGCCTGGAATGAGCTGCTCTGAGCAGGCGGAGTTCAACCACAAGCGTGTGTGTGTGTGTGAGAGAGAGAGAGAGAGAGAGGGGGAGAGAGAGAGAAAGGACTGATCATAGATGTAATGTGCACCTCCTTAAAATATTCCTCCGAGAAGTGTGGTATATTGGATGTAGCCAGATTCTGTATTACACACTAAGTTAAGGATAAACTCAGTCGATTGACAGCATGTGATTTATGTGTAGAGCGTTTACCCTCTGGAAGAACAATACTTTTCTGTGGTCCTTCCATTTCCAGAGGACGGAACAAAAATGTTTAGGGTATTTTTCCTTGTTTTTTTGTTTCCTTTTAAGCAAGAGGCATTCAAGTCAAACGGGGACTTGTGATGAAATTTGTAATGAATGAAGGCGTAAAACCTTTTAAAAACAATTATTATTGATGTTTGCGGAGACTTCCGACTTTACGCGACGAGACTCGGAGCCACAGTAAAACATGGGAATGGTGTACGTCCACGAATGATGTTCCTCGGAGCGCACTGCAATCATTCCTGTGAACATTCAGCGAGTAGAACACCTGATCCTTGAAAATCAACAAATAACTTGTCTCCAACTTGCAGATGAGGCGCATCTGTCTGTGGGAACTGTACACACATTCATTCACACATTACAGGACCTTGGCTGGGAGTTATTGCCACATCCCTCATACAGTCTTGACCTCACTCTAAG
Source organism: Clarias macrocephalus (assembly GCA_011419295.1). Taxonomy (NCBI): domain Eukaryota; kingdom Metazoa; phylum Chordata; class Actinopteri; order Siluriformes; family Clariidae; genus Clarias; species Clarias macrocephalus. The sequence goes on from JAAGKR010001061.1 coordinate 142,132, forward strand.
CCATTTCCACATGTTTGGGCCATTAAAGGAGTTTCTGGGAGGCCAGTGTTTCAGATTTGAAGCAGGCAGTGTATGCGTATGTCTGCCGTAATTAATACATTATCAGTGTTATGTTTATTTAACATTACTTCCTATTATCGTAATAAACGCAAAAGAGAAGGTGACGTCATGAATTGCTAGTTACCCAGTGTGTAGTAGGAACAAAGAAGTGAGAGCAGGGGACTATGGGTACCTCGACCAACCCACGCTACAGAAGTTGCCTGAGCATCCGAGCCGATCATGTGGAGTCACAACCGTGTAATGTGTTATAACTATTTTACACAACATCGAGAGAACTGTCCCACGTTAGTCACTGGAATCTCAGCTCCGTGTTACAGAAAATTAACAGGCGTCTGTGAAATGATTGCTTTCTAGTGTGAACTCAGGGGAGGAGGTTAATCACAGATTTGGGTTTTTATCCAGGCAGAGCAGCTAAGCTGGAATAAGTAGCTCAGAATTTGCTCAGAATAACGCACATAAAGTGTGCGTGTCTGGTTAAAAGACCGGATACTGGGTCTGTCTGCAAGACTATAAGCATAGCAGACATTTTTAGAAAGCAAGTCTAAAGTGAATTTATTTGAAGCATCGGGTCCAGAGCTGTTAGTGACTTCCTGAGTGGTTGCACTAATATAGAGTGTGTTCGTGTGTATCGATCGGGCTGGAGATTAAGTTTCTCGGGGATGACGGTCAGTCGGTTACGTAGGCCGCGGAATATTCCGGTGCAGCCCGGGACGTGCTGTATAACGGATGGAAATGTCATATTTTGCATAATGCTGTGCGCGGTAAATGTTTCAACCAGTGTCATGATGTGGTACAGCACAAAAAAAAAAAGTGCAACTGTAGTACAGGCTCGTCACTCGCAAAGTCCAGAGGAGAGTCAATTTCTGGTGGCCCGATCCTGGACAACAGGTCAGATCTAAAGTAAAATTCGGGAAGCTATTGTTCCCTTCTGTATGTGCAACATCCTGTTTGTGTTAAATATGGCCATGATTGTGTGTCTGGAACAGTTTGCATGTAGGGGTTTGATGCACTTGTCACACTTCCTCTTTTTAATAAGGCCAGGTTTGTTCGGTGAACGTCTTTTATGGAGCGGTAATAACTAGCTCAGCCTCGAGGCAGGAGGGAAAAAAAAAAAAGTAATTTCACATGCAGGCCAGTGTGTTATGAATCCTGTTTTCATCTGTTCTAATGCGTCCACGGCAGTCTGAATCACTGCATCACTTGGATGAAGTTTCATATCCCTGAGGGTTTAAGCCCAGTTTTTAAAACTTGATTTAGCCGTTTTCTTCAGAAGTAGGACGGATTCGATCTCGCCTCATTCTCAGTCGCCGCTTCGAAACATGGGTTGTTTTTCACAATTGTTCCAGGTGTGGGAACCGCGCCTAGAAAGGGTGGTCTCGAGAATGATACAGCATACTCGGGCACGGATCAAATCAGATACAGAAGTCGATAATACCTGTGAAGGGGGGGGGAGACTGCTTTTTCGTTAGTACCATCAGTACATACCTGAAATCTGTGTGCTTGTAGCACGTGACAATCCTATCCTTTTTGACCAAAGCCATAGCTGATAAACCAGGGAGACACACAAGCATCTTTCTTGACATTTTTTTTACCTTTCTCATCCTCCTCTTCTCTTGTATTAAATGAGGCTTACAAACCAAGTAGGTACATCCTGCCACCTGCTGTATCGGAGAGCGGAAATACGCAAGCATAACCGAGAAGGAAGAGAGAAAATGATGTGAACGTTGGGGGAAATTACTCAGTCATTGTAGGTTCACGGTGCAAATTGATTTTGAAAATGCCCTTATTCTGAAACATGTCTCTTAAAGTCGTGCTGTCACTTTCCAAAATTCCCACACATGCTTCAGCATCGAAGCGTGCGGACACCATGTTGGTCCGTATCAGTCTGATCCGTTCTTCAGCAGGAACAATCTCTATAGCTAGTGATCCAGGTGGTCCTTTAACTCGTCAGCATGGGTATTTAAAACATCCACTGGCACGGAGTGTCAAATAGCTGAGCGAGATAGAGATCATGGGTCATGTTTCAAGTGTAAACACACACACACACACACACACACACACACACACACACACACACGTCAGGGCATGTCAATCAGAATTTCATACTATGGAAGTATGTAGTCGATGAAGCAACAAACACGACCACCATATATATATATATTTTTTAGGTTATGTAACATATATAATATAATACAACTTTACCACGTATTTCCCACAGAAGAGCCTAAGTTTTTGTTTGAGCATCCGTTTTAATTCTCAGTGTCTTCTGTGTGTACCTAGCTGTCGCATTTGCAATGCAATTTGCAATTTTGCCCTGCTTTTACACCATTTCCCTTTTACACTGACAGTTCACTGAACGCAATAAGGATGTGCTCCTGGTTAGCCGTTACTTCCGCTTTGTGACCCGCCTGCTTCATCTGGATGAACCTTGACCTCCAATTTCACGAGCCTGAGTCTTATGAGTCATGCGACATGCAAAATCACATGGCATCGAGAGCGCACGCGTTTGTGTAACCGCCTAGTTTTCGCATTGGCGGTGAGAAAAATAATGGATCGTCAAAACCAACGGCGTCACCTGATCATTCTACATGCTGCAGTTTTATTTTCTTTCTTACATCATTGGCTCCAACTTTATTTACAGCAAAGAGATAAGATCCACACCATACGTTCAAATCTCCTGGGATTATAATTTTTTTTT